>CM059200.1:35680911-35730546 GCA_030323885.1 Branchipolynoe longqiensis
AGGCCAGGTAGCGATAAGTATCAAGTTTTTTAAGTTGTTGGTTTGATTCGACCAGGGTTTGAACTGAAGGGGTTCAAATCCCATGACCTACCAAAATGGGAGTTGGGCGCCCAACTCATTCGGCCACCACATCTTGACTATCTTTGATCCAACATATCCCATGTACCCCACTGACGCACCCAGTGAACATGTATTGCTGCACAGAAGGAATAGCATGGTAACCAAAGACCCTATACTACTAAGACGGCTCACTCCCTATCTCTCCCATGTAAATTTCGCAGTGCCACCTTGTGGTGGGTTTGATCAGCCTGGCTGATGTTTGGTGTTTCACATGTAAACACATACAATTATATTATACATGAGATAGGTAAGTATGAATACACATCAATATGAAACTGTTATGAACAAATACACATCATCATCAGCATCATCATTATCATCGCCATCATTACAAATCTTTCACATTCATATATACATTTATACATATAATATAGCAACTGGTTAACCAAGAGAACAGCCAGCGCACCAAGTGGTGGGTTTGATCATTTTGTTTACACAGTACAGGCTGAGTGAGCCGTCTTAGTATTATAGGGTCTTTGTGGTAACTTAGTAACTAGATGTCTATATGTCCAGCATTTTAGTTGGTTGGTTGTTGGAGTTATACATCCTGACAACACTGAAGGTCATATCAGGATGGATACCGACTTGTGACAGCGCGCACTCATGGCGATTTAATAGCACTGGGAAACCAGGCCACCACACCATGAGCTGATATCCCACTCAGTCACAATATCCTGACACTGAGCCAACCAGTCTCTATCCTATCCTAATAATGCCGAGTGCAAAGCTAGGAAGCAACAAGTATCAATGTTGTAAGCCATTGCTTTGACTCAACCGGGAATTGAACTCACGATCTCCCGCACGGGAGGCCTGTGCTCTACCGATTCGGCCACCTGGTCCACCCTGCGCCATTACATACCCATCCCTACCATTATCTATAATCCAGGCCCATCTACCCCCAAATCTCTCTCCCCCACCCAGCATCCACCTGCACCCCCACCCTCACCCCCACCCCCCACCCCCACTCCCACCCGCTCACACACACAACGCTCACCCACTCCCACTCGCACCCCTTCCCCAGCTCTCAATCCTACACACTTTCCCAAACCCACCTAATCCAACCCCAACCCTCCCAACCACCTCACCCCTCACTCAGCAACCCATCCTCATCCCCACCCACCCATTCACCCTAACCTACCCACTCACCCCCACCCACACATTCACCCCCCACCTACCCCCCTCACACCCAACCCACTCATTCACCCCCAACCTACCCCCCTCACCCCAACCCACTCATTCACCCGCATCCACACCCACCACACACCCTCCCCCCACACACCCTCCCCCCACTCACCTTCCCACCTACCTAGAGCCTCACTTTCCCAATTCATCCCTTGACACGATCGAATAATGTCCCTTTCTACACCAAGATCTGATAACCTTCAACCCCCCCCCCCCCACACATCACACACACCGTTAACCCACATCCTTCTTCCCACCCCCACCACCGCACTCCACCACCCCTCCACCCCCGACTTCCCCACCCTCCACTTCCCACTCCTCCCCACCCCTCCACCCCCTACGTCCCACTCCCCACCCCTCCACACCCACCCCCCCTATCATCGCCCCTCCATCCCCACCCCCCACTTCCCCACTCCTCCCCACCGACCCCTCCCCCCCTACGTCCTACTCCCCCACCCCACCACCACACCCCCCCCTACTTCATCCGCCCCTCCATCCCCACCCCTCTACTCACACTCCTCCCACCGCCTCCACCCCTACGTCCAACTCCCCACCCCTCCACACCCCCCACACCCCTAATCCCAGTTGAGTGGTACAGTCCCCACCCATCAACTCCCACCCCTCACCAACTCCCACCCCTCCACTCCCAACTTCCTCCCTCACTCACCCCTCCACTCCCAACTCCTCCCCTAGACCCAACCCTCCACTCCCAACTCCTCCCTCCCCACTCCCTCCACTACCCAACTCCTCCCCCCCCACCCCTCACTCCAACTACCACTCCCGCCCCACACCTCCATACCCACCCCTCAATTCCCATCCCTCCACTCCCCACCCACCACACCTCACCCCTAAATCCCACCCCCACCACTCCCGTCATTTCCCCGCCCCACACATACTCCCCCCCCCCCCCTCCCCACTAAAAGCGTGCGACTTACAGGTTACCTGATCCCTCCCACCCTGTCCCCTCCCCTTCCACCATTCCCCTCCCCTTCCAACCCTCTCCCCATCCCCTCCGATCTCACGCCTCTCCCCTCCCCTCCCACCCTCTCCCCACTCCTTCCCACCTCTCCCATCCCCCTTCCACCCTCTGCCCTCCCCTCCCCCACTCTCCCGTCCCCTCCCCCTCACCCTCGCCCCCCCCCCCTCTCACCCACCCCACCCTTCCAACCCTCTCCCGCTCCCATCCCACCCTCATCCCCTCCCACCCTCTCCCCTCCCTCCCCCCTCTGCCCCCCACCCCCACCCCACCTCCGCACCTCCCCCCGGCCTCTCCTGCCTCTGTCCCGACCACCTCCGCCCCTCCCCCCGCCCCTCTCCTGCCTCTGTGTCGGACATCAGACGGGTTCACGGTAATTGTGGGGAGTGCTGACGGCCTCCACCTGTGTTGGTTCGAGTGACATCAACAATTGACAGCTGGGTCAACTAGACCCAGTACCCCCCAGAGGACCACAGCATTAAAGTAATTAATTAGTGTCAATGTGTTATATGCTGCAAATATATACCATTTCTGTGTAAATAAACTTGAATTGAAAAATGGCTGGAAGACCACCGCTTCAGCACTGACAACAGATTTATTCAGGAGAATAAACATATTTATCAACAACAAAAGCTTTTGGTTTTGAGTTTCTGTCATTTTCTGAGATAATTAAATATATTAGGTTGATCATTAAAACCTATGTTATGTTAGTTTGAAGTAACTTTGATTTTAAATAGCTAACGTTTGAGATATTTGAAGTGCAAACATGCTATATTAATCTTGGAAAGCACGCCAAAAGTCTGACACCATAGGCTCCTACGGCTCGAACCCTGGTTGAGTCAAACCAATGACTTAAAAACTGATACTTGTTGCTTCCGAGCCAGGCATTCGGCATTATTAGGACAGGGCAAGGACTGGATGGCTCAGTGGCAGGATAATGTGACTGAGTGGGATATCAGGTCATGGTGCTGGTGGGCTGGTCTCCCAGTGGGGCAGCACAATAAAGTCACCATGACTGTGCACTTCCACAAGTCAGTACCCGTCCTGCTATGACCATAGATGTTGCCAGGATGTAAAACAACAACAAACAAAACTGCATCATTATTCCCTTCTATGGGGCAACAAATGTTTAATAAGTGCACCAGTATCTCAGTTAGATATGCAGAATAAAATCTAGATAATTATTTTGGTTTTGAAAATTTGATGTTTTCATCGGACTATGCGGCTTTAAGACACCTGCATAACTCAGGGTTCTGGGTCCCCCAGGGGTTGGGGCTCAGTGCACTGGACACGCCCTATATGCAAATGAGTTTGATGACGTCACTCAGTTTGGATGACTGCACACTGAGACGGCATAACCATTGCTGGTTGGCCAATCACAGTGATTAGAATGAATGATAAATGGTATATTATATGATAATGAGGCAAGTGCTTTCAATATTTTTTCTCTTTAACAATTGTTATTTCATATATATTATTAATATACTCATTTATTTATTAAGTGGGAGAAAATACTATGTTTCCCAACTGGCTTTCTTCCTTATGTCCAGTTCAGGACGTCGTAGAGATGCTCACAATCAAATGTTTGTTAGCGTATTGCAGGCATCACCAAGCACCACATATCAAAATGTCGGTTAGTGTATGGCTGGCATGAACCACAATCTTCCAGTTCTCTCCCGTGAATGAAACATTTAACCTTGCTGGACTTCTCTGCCAACTTAATGTGCAACGCACAGTCAAGTGACCCGAGACAGCTTCCCCCCCCCCCCCCCACCACCACCCCATACACACCCCATCACACCCTGAAACCCTAAACCCACATACCCTCACCCTGACTGAGGGTTTCAAGCCCTCGGGGCTTTTCCTCGCTGATCCGCCATGGGTCATTTATTAAGACCTTCCCCGCTGCTGACCTATCCGGGGGTAACCAAGGTAACCAAGGTTACCAAGGTTTACCCGTCCATCCTTCCTCCCTCTATAATAGGCTGACACAACTGTGAACCCTAACAGATGCACTTGTACTAAGTTGTAGTAGTCTATATCACACACTTAATGGGCCATCACGTTAGTTACATAATTCAGTGGTTTTGAGTGCCTGAGATAAATATAGTAGGTTATACATTATATCATACTTTACTTTAGATTGAAGTCAAGTTTATAATAAAAGGTTAACTTTGTGGTTATTGGAATTGAAACGTGGCAAATTAATGTCGGTGCCCTCATCGAAGCATGTAGCCTGTAGCCTTTAGCCTGGAGCCTGTAGCCTGTAGCCTGTAGCATGAAGCCTGTAGCCTGGAGCATGTAGCCTGTAGCATGTAGCCTGTAGCCTGTAGCCTGTAGCCTCAAGCCTGTAGCCTGTAGCCTGTAGCCTCAAGCCTGTAGCCTGTAGCCTGTAGCCTGTAGCCTGTAGCCTGTAGCCTGAAGCCTGTAGCCTGGAGCCTGTAGCCTGTAGCCTGTAGCCTGTAGCCTGTAGCCTCAAGCCTGTAGCCTGTAGCCTGTAGCATGTAGCCTGTAGCCTGAAGCCTGTAGCGTGTAGCATGTAGCCTGTAGCCTGGAGCCTGGAGCCTGTAACCTGTAGCATGTAGCCTGAACCCTGTAGCCTGGAGCCTGTAGCCTGTAGCATGTAACCTATAGCATGTAGCCTGTAGCATGTAGCATGTAGCCTGTAGCCTGTAGCCTGTAGCATGTAGCATGTAGCATGTAGCCTGTAGCCTGTAGCCTGTAGCCTGTACATGATTGTTCTGGTCCTGGAAAGTAGTGTTGTTGGGCGCGTTCCTTTTTCTTTCTTTCTACTATGTGGCAAAGAGAGGGCGAAGGGAGGTAATAGTTTTTTCTGTTATGTGGCAAAGGGGGCGAAGGGAGGTACGGGTATATTTCTGTTATATGGTGAAGGGAGGGCGAAGATAGGTAAAAGTATATTTCTGATTATGTGGCAAAGAGACAGCGAATGGAGATAAGAGTTACTTCTGTTATTTGGTAAAGAGAGTGAAGGTAGGTAAGAATTCTTTCTGGTGTGTGGTGAAGGGAGCAAATGGAGCAAAGAATTATTTCTGTTATTTGGCAAAGAGAGCAAAGGGAGGTAAGATTTCATTTTGTTATGTGGAAAACAGAGAGCGCGCGAAGGGAGATAAAAGGTTTTTTTTCTGTTATGTGGCAAAGGGAGGTAAGGAAGGTAAGAATTCATTTGGTTATGACGCGAAGAGAGAGAGAGAGAGAGAGGGTGAAGAGTTCTTTCTAAGTGCAAGTATGATTCATGCACATACCATTTCAACCTCCAACATGTACCAATTTCTGATGGTCTCATAATAAACCAGTAATATATATATGAATATATCTATATATAAATCAAGATTAATACAGATACATAAATATTAATCAAATATATATATATATAAATGTATTTGTTTAAACCCACAAAATAAATGTGGGTGTTGATTAATCCATTGATGCACCGACAGTAGTAAGGCTTTACATATTTTATATTTCGTTGAATTGGACATAATTTATAAGTGAATTGTGGGTAAACCATGCCACCAGGTGAGGTGTGAGGTGTGGTCTGGTTCGCCATGGGGGGAGTACAGCAGCACCACAGGGGACATATCCGCGCCTTCTTCCAGTCACAGAAGTTCAGCCCTGGGGGCGGCTCCATGTACCGCACACTCCAACCTCACACAAAGCAGGCCCCTCTGGCTGAACGCACGCAGCCGTCCCACGCCTAAACCCTTGAAGCAGCGGTAACTAGCGACGGGCAGGTCCGCTTTGCTCACACCAGGGGGCCGTCACTTAACCCATTTAACCCAACTAGAAGATTACACCGTGCAGGAGGACAGTGTGTCTAGTTCATGGAAATAATGCTATCTCGTGGTCCGGAATCCGTTATCTGAAATTCTAAAAAGTTCCGAAAACCAAAGTTGTTGTATAGTCTTAGTTTATCCCACTTAGTGTGAATATTCATAGGTTTCTCTCGAGAAATATTAATGCGTTTGGTTATGGGTTGTTTGAAGTGGTATAACGGTTTAAGTTTTAGCGAATGTTTTCTTTGGAAATAAGCATGCCGAATCACAGATACAGGTTACCCAGCAAAAGGTTGGGGTAGGGGGAGTACGCATATATATATATATATATATATATATATATATATATATACGAAATAGTATTTGATCTAATTACAATATTTGTTAGGATAATTTCGTTGCTATCTACATTAGAAACACTGATTGCAATCACACCAAGATTTCAAGAAACATCCAAAGTGTGGTCACCAGGAGGCGTGTGGTTATAGGTGTAAAGTGAGTTTAAAGATATGTTCATCTGATTTGTTATCATGCATCAAATACATGAATAATTTATCTTAATGAAAGATCACACTGAGAAGGGATTATTTGAGCTTCGACTCAGTAGGTCAGGATTAGTCTTCCCAGCAGATTTTTTATTTAAAACTATTAAACATTTTTTTTTTTTAGCAGGGCCAGCTAGAGGTTTCGTTCTCTATCAAACAATTGCTTGTTTGTTGTTCATACAGGAGACGCTGAATAATACTTAGCAAAAGGCCCGGCGTGGTGGTGGCCAAATCGATAGCGCGGAAGCCTCACATGTGGAACGTCGGGAGTTTGGTTCCCGGTTGAGTCAAACCAACGATTTAGCAAATTGATACTTTTCATTTCCTAGCCTGGTGCTTAGAATTAATAGGATAGGGCAAGGACTGGTTAGCTCTGTGTCGGAATAATGTGAGTGGGATATTGGGTTATGGTGCTGGTCGCCTGATTTCCCAGTTGGGCAGCACTATAAAGACACCATGAGTGGGCACTGTCACAAGTCAGTACGCATCCTGATATGACCTTAGATGTTGCCAGGATGTAAAACTCCAACAACCAACCAACTTAGCGAAAAGCTGGTGCTAGTGCTGGATATCAATATGGATGATGGGATACAGGCAACACAAAGCCTTTGAAACATAGAGCAACTAAGAAGTTCGGTTTCGCCGGTCATGCCTTGTTTGTTTGTTTATTGTTGTTTTACGTCCTAGAAACATCTACGGTCATATCAGGATGGGTACCGACTTGTGACAGTGCGCACACATGGTGACTGTCCCACTGGGAAACCAGGCTTCTGGCACCATGACCTGATATCCCACTCAGTCACATTATCCTAACACTGAGCTAACCAGTCCCTGCCCTATCCTATTAATGCCGAGCACCTGGCTAGGAAGCGACAAGTATTAATTTTTAAGTCATGCCAGGTTTCGAACCCACAACCCCAGCATGGGAGACCGGCGCTCAAACTCATTCGGCCATCCCATCTGGTCTCAAGGTGATGGCAGGACGGGACCGTCTCCTGACAAGTGTCAGCTTTATAGTCCACCCTCTCGTCTAGGGGTAGCTTTCGCAAGGCACCATGATCATATATCCCACTCAGTCTCATTATACAGCCAACGAGCTACTTAAAGTTGCATAGTCCGATGGTTTAGAATTTCTGTATTTTATCTGAGATAAATATATTAGATCGATCACTAGTATCTACTTTGCATTAGTTCAAAGTTACATTTATTTTAAATGGTAAGCTTTTGAGATATTTTGAGTGCAAACATGGAAAATTAGTTTTGACAAGCTTGCCAAAACTCTGACACGATACACTTCTGCACTAACAGGTTCTGTTAAATTGACTCAGTATTGCCTTCTACACAGAAACAAATGCTTAATAATCGCATCAGTATCTAAGTTAGATATGTCAAATCAAATCTAGATAATTGGTTTGGTTTTGAAAATTTGATATTTCATCGGCCTATGCAGCTTTAACCAACCCGTGATATGTTCCAGCCATGCTGAGCGCTGGGCAAGATCATGACAAGGATCAATTTAGTAAGTTGTTGTATTTGACTCAGTCCGGGGATTGATCCGATGACCTGCTGCATCGGAAGTGGGCGCTCTAGCCACTCGCCCATCCCGTCTGGTGTGTGCAGGAGAATGTTAGAAATACTTCAGTTCTGCAGTTTGGCTGGGGTGGGGGTGGGGTGCGATAATGTGGAGGGGGTAGGGGCGATGGGGGTTCTTTGAACATTGGACAAACATGTATATTCAAGAGCATCCATGGTTAGTTAAAGCTGCATAGTCCGATGAAAACATCAAATTTTCAAAACAAAACCAATTATCTAGATTTGATATTACATATCTAACTTAGATACTGATGCACTTATTAAGCATTTGTTTCTGCATAGAAGGCAATACTGAGACAATTTAACAGAACCTGTTAATGCAGAAGTCTATGGTGCCAAAACTAATTTTCCACATTTGCACTCAAAATATCTCAAAAGTTTACCATTTAAAATAAAAGTAACTTTAAACTAATTAAAGTAGACACTAGTGATCGATCTAATATATTTATCTCAGACAAAATCCAGAAATTCAAAACCATCAGACTATGTAACTTTAAGTGGTGCTTGTCTTGTCTGTTTGTTAGTGTTTTTTTATGTGTCCTGGCAACAACTAAGGTCATATCAGGATGGGCCCGGACTTGTGACAGTGCGCACTCATGGTAACTTTATAGTGCTGCCTTACTGAAAGACAATGCTGCTGGCACCAGGATTCGGACAGGATTCAAATCGCCAATATTCCACACCGGAACCCAGTGCTCTTACTGATTCGGTCACATCTCAAATAAATGAATGAATGAAAAAATATAAATATAAAGGACAGGTACTGTTTTAAATTCAAAGAAATAAACCAGAAGAGAAAATGAGTGAGAGTACTTAAATGCTAATAATGCATCATAAAAGCGAGTGTGTCGCAAAATGGTCATCAGCCATCATGACATGCCATAAAGGCATGCGGTGCCTTTATTGCCCTTTGTTCATTCCGCTGGAGTATAAATAATTGCAATTTCTATTTAGCTTCGTCTAATATTAAACCAGACTGGGTGGCCGAATGAGTTGAGCGTACATCTCTTGTTTTGGGAGATCGGGGGATCCGAACCCATGAGTTTGTGGGTTCAAATCATGGTCGAGTCAAACCAATGACTTAAAAATGTATACTTGTCTCTCCCTAGCCTGGCACTCGGGATTATTAGGATAGGGCAAGGACTGTTTGGCTCAGTGTCAGGATAATTTGACTGAGTGGGATATCAGCTCATGGTGCTGGCGGCATGCTTTCCCAGTGGGGCCACACTATAAAGTTGCCACAAGTGTGCACCGTCACAAGTTGGTACCCATTGTGATATGGCCTTAGATGTTGCTAGGAGGTAAAACAACAACAAACAAACAACAATCTAATATTAACTCTGAATCCTACGGAAGGAGACTAGAACTGCACATTAGATGTTGGTTGGTTGTTGGTGTTTTATGTCCTGGCAATATCTAAGGTCATATCAGGACAGGTACCGACTTTTGACAGCACGCCCTCATGGTGACTCTTAGTGCTGCTCCACTGGGAGACCAAGTTGCCAGCACCATGCCCTGACAAGTGACATCCCACTCAGTCACATTATCCTGACACTGAGCCAACCAGTCAGTGCCCTATCCCTATCCTAATAATGCTGAGTGCCTGGATAGGAAGTGACAAGTATCAATTTTTTAAGTCATTGGTTTGACTCGACCAGAGTTCAAACCTGTGGGTTCGAATCCCACCATCTCAAAAGCGGGAGACGGACGCTCAACTCATTCAACCATCCCGTCTGGTCAGACACATCAGATTTAAATAGGATATGAAACGTCATAACACATGGTACATAATGGATTCCATGCGCATGCGCATTGCCTGGTTGCCAGAAGTAACGAGTTGGCCTAGACATAGCCAAGAGTACTTGTCAGTAGTAGCTGGGTGGTTTGGCGTGGGGGGGGGGGGGGGGGGGGGGATAAAACCAAATTATCTTTGGTTCATATCTACTCATATATTCGTCTATTTGTTTTTTGTAGGGTTTTTCATTCTTTATTATTTATTTATTTATTTATTTACTAACAATGCCTTGGCACACACAGTGATATAACAAAGCATGCAAAACTGAGATTCGGTACATTTGACAGGTTTGCCAGTCTGTTAAAACTTTAAAAGTATATTTGTCACGATCTATACATGAAACTACGCAAACCAACTACAGACATATAGAGACACGAGACACGTTATATACCAGATGGGATGGCCGAATGAGTTAGAGCGTCTGTCTCCCGTGTTGGTAGATCCTGGGGTCATGGGTTCGAACCCTGATTGAGTCAAACCAATGAGTGAAAAATTGATACTTGTTGCTTCCTAGCATGGCGCTTGGCATTATTAGGATATGGCAAGGACTGGTTGGCTCAGTGTCAGGATAATGTGACTGAGTGGGATATCAGGTCATGGTGCTTGTGGCCTAGTCTTCCAGTGGGGCAGCACTATAAAGTCACCATGAGTGTGCACCGTCACAAGTCGGTACCCGTCCTGATATGACATTAGATGTTGCTAGGACGTAAAACAACAACAAACAGACATTATATACAATTCATCAGGATGTTTATTTAACAGTATTTACAGTTCCTTCCCGTATATGATGTGTATATAATCAGTATATAATAATTCATCATCATGTTTATTTAATATTGTGTCCACTTCTTTGTCCTATTTGGTGTATATACATTCAGTATATTATGTCTCATCAGCATGTTTATTTACCATTATTTAGAATTAATATTTTCCCCATTCTTTGCTTTATTTGGTTATATACAATCAGAATATTATGTATCATCAGTATGTGTGTGTACCATTATTTAAAATTAATATTTTCCCCATTCTTTGCTTTATTTGGTTATATACAATCAGTATATTATGTATCATCTGTATGTGTATGTACCATTATTTAAAATTAATATTTCTCCCATTCTTTGCTTAATTTGCTTATATACAATCAGTATATTATGTATAATCAGTATGTTTATTTACCATTATTTACAATTAATATTTGCCCTCTTCTTTACCCTATTTGGTTATATACAATCAGTATATTAATTATTATGTACCACCAGCATGTTTATTTACCATTATTTACAATGAATATATTCCCCATTCTTTGCTTTATTTGGTGTGTATATATATATACAATCAGTATATTATGATTCATCGGTATATTTACTTACCATTATTTACAGTTCTATCCTCTATTTGCTGTCTATATAATCAGCATTTTATGATTCTCATATATCATTGTGTAAGTTATAGCTGGGTTATGGTTAGGGACCTGAATCTTTTTATTTATTTATTCACAATGCTTTGGAAGCATTGAACAGACACACGCATGGACACAAACAAAAGGAGCTAAAGTTCAGTGAAATTGACAGTTTTCCCCAGATTAAATAGCTTACAAATGATCAATTCAACTGAAGTAGTATTGCTCGAGTGGTTTCTATGCAAAACAGCAGCCATCTGCTTTTTATTTTCAACCGGAGCCATTCTGACGTGCGAGTCACGTGACAACAATGTAGCTAGTCATTGTGTCTGTAAGGACTACTGTTGAATGGAATCCTTTAATATCTGAAGCCTGGCTTCCAGATACACACACATGCATATTTTTTAAAGAAGATTTATACTGCATATCATGGATAAGTCTGAATAGACTTGTTTTCACCATTAGATAGTTTGTCGATAGAAAGCCTGAGCCTACGCTTTTACCGACCCAAGGGATTTTTAACCTCCCACACCACATAGACATGGTATGGGAGCAACCGGCCTTTGATGACGCTGTAAGTTATACACAGCAGTGGAAATCCAAAGTGGCAGAGGTGAGGGCACGGGGAATCGAACCACCGACCTTCAGATTAGGAGTCTGACCCAGAAAAAAAACACTCTGCCACAGAGAACACCACATATATATACCATTATTATGGCAATTTACCCGACAGCTGGGAGGGGGGCACTCCACCAATGCACAAGAGAAAATATAGGATGTACATGTTACCCTTGTATTTATACTTGTAGTCGTATAATGCGTTATACATCACACATATATATTTATATATCCTGTATAATCCAGTATACAAGTATAATAAGGCCGGAAGCTTCCATCTGCTCCTCAGCCCCATATCCTCCCTCAGTCATCTACTGGAGGAGCCTGTCTTAACCTAAAAACTTCCATCCTACTCACACTCAGATCCGTTCGGGGGTGCCACCTGTCTGTGCATGCACCACTGCCCCCTACATACATTCACTGTACCGCCAGCTATATATATATAAGAGATGGCTACGCCTTAGTAGGAGAAAGACACAAAATGAGGAGTGGTGGAAGCCTCCAAATTTATTTACCAAGGCTCTGGTCGAGCAATATACCGCCCTACCTAATACAAATGTTTGATGCCAAACAGCGTGTAAAGACGCGTGACCAGACGCCGTGGCGATAAACGGGGGATCGGCCAGCAGCAAATCGGCTGATCAGGAGTATGGATAAATAATAAATAGCATGCATAATAAAAGCGGAATAAATATCACAAGAATGCTCCGCCCCTTTATATTCATATAATACGTTATATATCACATATATATATGTATTATATAATCTATTATGTGTATATAAACAAGAATGCCTCCTAATATTTCTGGTTGGTGTCCTTCTGACACTGATCCTCACGTACCAAATTAACTCGATATACCGATAGTCCATCATTCTCTGCATCTTGCCGACTCTGACATAAACATTAAATGACTTATGGTGATAAACCATTTAAATTGCTCCCATTGTAGGGGGTCAAGTATACTGTATAGTAGTTGAATTTACAATAAATTGTTGATTTCTTGGTCATAGCTGTGAGAATAAAATGCTGTCTTATTTGGAAGCATTAGTACTATGAGTATGTATGACTTGCTGCTATGGTTACTAGTAGATTTGGTATTATGTAGAGAATGGTTGCAGGATACATTTGAATTGTTTTGGTAATTTATCACTTTGTGGTAAGTATATATATTAAAGTTGCGTAGTCCGATGGTTTTGAGTTTCTGACATTTTCTGAGATAAATACATTAGGTTGATGGTTATAATTTACCTTACTTTAGTTTGAAGTAACTTTTATTTTAAATGGCTAACTTTTGAGATATTTGAAGTGCAAACATGTCAAATTAGTTTTGGCAAGCTTGTCAACATTCTGACCCCATAGACTTCTGCAGTAACAGGTTCTGTTAAATTGACTCAGTATTGTCTTCTATGCAGAAACAAATGCTTAATAAGTGCATCGGTATCTAAGTTAGATATGTAAAATCAAATCTAGATAATTGGTTTGGTTTTGAAAATTTGATATTTCATCGGACTATGCAGCTTTAATATTACTTAGTTAGGTGAACCGGGGCGAGATCAGGAATCAAACTCTCCAAACTTGAAGTGTGTACGGCGGTCATTGGGCACTAGAAGTGTGACGTCACCATATTAACCGACCCCCGTACTCAGAGAGTTCAAAAGGTCACTTCCGCTATTGTGTGACGCCGTTATTAGGGCTTTAATGCCCATGCGCATTGCGTCACTATAGCAACCAGGGGGTGGGTGGGGGGGGGGGGTACTCGGGGGGCGGGGCAGGGCGGGGCGGGGCGGGGGCGGGGCAGGAGCGGGGTCGGGGGCTGAATGAGGCTGAACGGAGGTTGGGTACCCAACCAGACGACAAATGCAATGTTCACTAATTAAAATTGGACAGTTCGATGATTCGGAGTTTCTGTCATATTTGGATCGTTCTCAGAAACTTTCTACCACTTTTGTGACATTTGCCTGAGTGACAGGATGCTAGATTATGGATATAAATAACTACATGAATTCACAATCTAATATGTTAAATACCATATATGTCGCAATAGAAGCACGCTACCCAATAGAATCACACACCCCATTTCAAGATTGAAAGCACGCATACATTTATGAGCATATTCAGATTGAATGCACATAAAATAAGACAATCCCACTTTATTTCAGAGGCACGACAAAAACAAATCCATGAAATTCTTTAACTTTGAATACACGCGCATCCATGTGTCTGCACTCGCGCAGTGCGTGTGTATTGGGACATATACGCTATTGTCCAAAAACCCAAAGTGAAAACATCACAAATAATAAGAGTAAACATTCCAAATAATATCAGAATCCATGTTCATATGAAGGTTTACATATTGTGCATACATATTGCACAGTTGATGGTTTTTTTCCACTTTTTAATTTTGACGATATATACCAATTGTGAAAAATTGGTAAAGTTAACTGTGTAACATGCATCCATAACATTATTTAACATACATCCAGAACATTATACACACAACAAATTCAAACAAGATTTGATTCATTACAGCTAAGCAAAAGAGATTATGTCTTACAGGAAAAAATTAGGAAGAAAATGTGGGTCAATGCGGTCGTGTCGATATGCAAACCTTCACATTAGCACAAAATTATATTAGCATATTTCGGATACATTTTATGGGATAGAATAAATACATGTAGTATTGCTAACATACTTACAAAACAACATCAAGAATAATGATTTGATGTGCTACCTCCCCCCCCCCCCCCCCCCCCCCCCACAAAAAAGAGGCCTTAGCGATGTAACATGGAAAACAAATAAGTGGTCCACAGTTTCTGAGAATGACCCACTTCTGAGATAACTATGTCAGGATGATCATTGTACCTCTCTATCTTACCTTAGTTGGAAGTGACTTTTATTATCGATCGCTACCTTTGGAGATGTTCATAATCAAAAGACTTCAAAATTACTTTTAAGTGACAGAGTTTTCACTGTTTTCCAGGCCTGCACAATTCCATAGAGGAGGTCTCATCATGGTCGCCAGTTTTGTAAAGGCTACGGCTCGAATCTGTGGTTGTGTAGGCAGGCTATGGTGAAATCAATACAGGCAAAGAGAAAGGAAGAGTATAAAGTGTGAAAGAAGAGAGAGAGTCAAGCCCTCTGGTTTATTATTTATACGGTACATGGATTCGGTATAGAGTATCACCCCACTCTATTCTCCCAATGAGAAACAAGCATTTCTAGCTATACAAATGGGGATCCAGCATTCATAGTCCCCATGGTTACCAGTGATCTGCCCACCACCACCAAGTTGTGTGGCTCCCCTGGCCACCACCTGCCTTGAGATTACATGTGGTAATCCTGACTAGGAGAGGGGGGAGGGGGTAGTGTGTAGGGCTCTGAGTGCCCCTTACACACTATCTTACTAGTACTACTATGTCTATTTACCTATCAATCAAGCACCACCAGCAACTAGATTAACACATCTATGCACTTGGCCATGTATACCTGTTTCACAAATAGAACATTTGCATTCCCCCACCAATGTATCATTATCGGAATATTTTACAACGGGATCGAACAAATCCCCGGTTGTGTCAAACTAGGACGCATAAAATTGATACCTGACATCAAATTTACAAAACCAAAAGACTTGGTTAGATATGATCCTACATGTCCAAGTAAAATATTGGTGCAGTTATTAAAGCTGCATAGTCCGATGAAGCATCACATTTTCAAAACCAAAACAATTATCTAGATTTGATTCTACATATCTAACTTTGCTACTGATGCACTTATTAAGCATTTGGTGCTACATATAAGGGAATACTGAGTCAATTTAGTTACTGCAGAAGCCTATGGTGTCAGACTTTTGGCGTGCTTGCCAAAACTAATTTGACATGTTTGCACTTCAAAGATCTCAAAACTTGGCAATTTAAAATAAGTCACTTCAAACTAAAGTAAGGTAGATTATAGCAATCAATTTGATATATTTTTCTCAGAAAATGTTAGAAACCCAAAACTATTGGACTATGCAACTTTAAGCATGTATTGATTGTTGCATGGAAAGAAATACTGACTCAATTAAGTTGGCAAATTTAGATTTCAAAATATATCCAAGGTTCGCCATTCAATAATCAAAGTTATTTCTAAATGAGGTAAGGTAAGTATCGTAAGGAGCCTCAAGAGCTCTACTCACTACCCCCTCCCCCCCAACTGTTAGTCATGGATCACCACATACACAGCTCAGGCAGGTGGTGGCCAAGCAGCCACACCACATGGTGGTGGTGGGCAGATCATGGTAGCCATGGTGACACAAGAATGCTTACTGTTCATTGGTGGAACTATAAATGCTTGTTGCTCATTGGAGATAGTGATCAGCCTAACATCTTTATCTAACAAAAAATGCAAGAAACCCAAAACCATCGGACTAGGCAACTTTAATTAATTATGTTTGCGGAGAGGGTGGGAGAGGTAAATGTGTCAATTCTGTCCCATTCTTGTACTAACCAACGCCGTCCATAATGGCGACAGTCACCGGATTCAAAACCTGCGAGGAGTTTTACATCCTGGCAACATTCAAAGTCATATCAAGACGGGTACTGACTTGTGATAGTGTACACTCATGATGACTTTATAGTTCTGCCCCCCCTGGGAAACCAGGCTGCAAGCATCATGACCTCATATCCTACTCAGTCACATTATCCTGACCCTGAGTGAACCAGACCTTGCTCTATCCTAATAATGCAGAACGCTTGGCTAGGAAGCGACAAGTACAAATTGTTATCTCATTGGTTTGACTCGACCAGAGTTCGGATCCCATGATCTACCTAAACGGGAGAC
The DNA here is from genome assembly GCA_030323885.1 of Branchipolynoe longqiensis. NCBI lineage: Eukaryota > Metazoa > Annelida > Polychaeta > Phyllodocida > Polynoidae > Branchipolynoe > Branchipolynoe longqiensis. The sequence goes on from CM059200.1 coordinate 35,697,756, forward strand.
GGACTCTCAACTCATTTGGTCATCCCGTCTGGTCAGAGAAGAAGGGGTATTATGCGGGAGGCGGAGGGAGGGAGGGAGCGTGGGGGGAGGTAAGGGAGGGAGAGACGGAGGGAGGGAGGGGGAGAGGAAGGGAAGGGGAGGGGGAGGGAGGGGGAGGGGGGAAGGGGGAGGGAGGGGGAGGGAGGGACGAGGGGAGGGAGTGGGGAGGGAGGCGGGAGGGAGGCGGGAAGGAGGCGGGAGGGAGGCGGGAGGGAGGCGGGAGGGAGGGGGGGAGGGAGGGGTGGGGGCGATAAAATAGAACACGGTTAAACTGCACCTGCTCTTGACCGCCAAAGAACCCCCGGTGTACACTGCTACACAGGATCCGGATGCAGCGAGCGGTGTGCCGCGTTAAACAGTGTAAACAGGGAGAGGCTGATTGTGTATTCCCGGCCGGCCTCAGTCAGTGGCCGTCAGTTGTGAGGCTCGGGTGTGCTGACGTTAGCGGCCGGGTGTGAAAAGACGGTGTGATGAATCAACGACACTTGACACACTTCCGGCGTCCGGCGTGACCGACTTCCGGTGCCGCGTTCTGGGCACTGCTCATTTTTTATTTTTTATTTTTTATTGAGGCTGTATTTATACTGTCCATAGCATATAAGCCTGGGTATTCAGGCTTGTTTTCAATGCTGGCCAGCTGTAGTGTTGGTGTTGTCTTATCACACAGTAGCTGCTGATAAGGTATTTGATTGCCTGTATTTCAGTAGCAGATAGATAGTTGGTTGGTCTGGTTAGTACTATAGTAGTCTATGTTAATTTTTTTGGATTTTCTTGGCATATATGTGCTTTATTTTTTCTACTCTTATTTCTAGACTAGCCTACTCCTATTTACATATCATAGGCTTGTACGCAGCTGTGAGGTGTGTTATCTGGGTGCTTTTGGTATGGTTACCTTCCATTGGGCGTCTCGCTGGTGGGCCGTGACATGTATCACCTGCCCCTTTGCGGTGCAGCTTAGTTGGGGGTTCCTAGCCTTATTTTGCACAGATATTTTTTGTATGTTTTTAGGTCAGGAATTTGTCGTTCCTTTACTGTTTGGGCATTCCACACCTTGGCAGCCATTTCTAGCGTGCTTCTCTCGTGAGCTTTTATTTGGCTTCTGGTCTGCTTTAGTAGTGGCGCATTATTTGCTCTAGTTGCCCTTTGTGGTTTTGTTAGGAGTTTATTGTCTTGACTATAGCTGTATGCTAATGTTTTCAGATGAATTATTCTCCTATTTTCTAGCAATTTTACTTTGGTTCTTTTGTGTATGTCATAGGTGGGGTGCAGCTTGTCTACTCTGAGGCAGATTTTCAGGGCTCTGTTCTGTAGTGTTTGCAGTTTTTTTAGAAGTTCTTTCTTTGCACCCATGTAGTTTACATCTCCATAGTCAAAATAGGGTAGCACCATGCCCTTGAAGATTTTTATTGACATTTCTTGTGTCATGTAGTCTCTTAGCTTTGCAAATAGCCACAGTTTGTGGTTTACCTTTTGGACAATTTTGTTTATACATAGGTTGTAGTTTAGTTGGCTGTCCAACTCAAGGCCTAGGTATTTGTAATGGTCTACATTTTCTAGTGTTTGGCTTCCTAGCTTACAGTGTAGTTTTCTTTCTGGCATTTGTTTATGCGAGAAGAGAACTGTTTTTGACTTGCTTGTGTTGATGGTTATTTTGTTGGACTCACACCACTCATCCAGTTTTAGTAGGAGCTTGTTTAGTTTAGTTATTACCTCCTCTTCTGTGGTGCCGTTTGCATATATGACTGTGTCATCTGCATATAGTTGGAGGCATTCGGTTTGTAACCATTTTTCAAGATCGTTTATGTAGATTATAAAGAGCAGTGGCCCTAGCACTGACCCTTGGGGTACACCACATGTGACAGGTTGGTTGTCTGATAGTGTATTGTTTATTTTTGTTCTCTGTTGCCTGTCTTTCAGGTAGCATTTTATCCAGTCCATAGTGTTGGATTTTATGCCCATGGATTCTAGTTTTTCCAATAGTATGTTATGGTCTACTGTATCGAATGCTTTGCTGAAGTCAATGAAGGCTGCTCCAACTAATTGTTTTTGGTTCATTGACGCCAATATGTCATTTGTTAGGTTAGCTATTGTTTTAGATGTGGAGTGCAGTTTCCTGAAACCTCCTTGTCTTTCGTTTAGTATATTGTTTTTTTCCAGGTGTTCATTTATGTGTCTATGTAGCACTTTTTCAATGAGCTTGCCTGGGGTTTGAAGAATCGATATTGGCCTGTAGTTTCCCATGTTTTGTTTGTCTCCACTTTTGTGGATAGGGGTAATGGTTGCCATTTTCCAGGCTGAGATAAAATGCCCCTGTTCAAAGGAGATGTTGAATAGGTCGACTATAGTGGCTGGGATGGCTTGGAGTGCCTCTTTCAGCATTTTGGTTGGTATTTCGTCTATTCCACTTGGTTTATTTGTGTCTATGTCATTTATTAGTTTTTTTACTTCTATTATATCTCATAATGCCTGGGGCTGACCGGACCGATTGTGACCGATTGCGCCGGTAAATAAAATGGGTGCCACCCTCAGGACTTTTTAAAACTTACTGTTGATTTTATTTATCATATACCGCTTGTGATTTTACCACAGTTGTATGCTCTTTTGACATACACATCCGTCCTCTATTTTACCTGTTTGATGAAATGTAATTTTTTTTTAAAGTAATTAGTTTAGTCGGGTATGTTTAACCATTGTATGACCCCCCCAATAGCTTATGTTTACTTTTTGTAAACACAGGGTGTCCTGATGTCAACATGCACACCAAAATTAAGTTGGCAAATTTAGATTTCAAAATATATCCGAGGTGAGCCATTTAATAATCAAAGTTAAACAAACAAACGAACAAATCTGAAAGTTGAATAATTCAATGGTTTTGAGTTTCTGTCATTTTCTGAGATACATTTAAAGAGTTCAGGCACAAAAAAATTGGAACGAGATCTCTCACAGCCTCGATATATATAGGTTGGTTGTTGGAGTTTTACGATCTGGAAACATTTAAGTTCATATCAGGACGGGGACCGACTTGTAGCAGTGCACACTCATGGCGACTTTATAGTGCCGCCCCACTGGGAAATCAGGCTACCAGCACCATGATCTGATATCCCACTCTGATATTCACATTACCATGACACTGAGCTAATCAGTATAAATGTTATAAGTCATCTGTTTGACTCAACCAGGAACCGAACTCCCGATCTCCCGCACGCGAGGCACGCGTTCTACCGATTCGGCCAATGCGCCCGGTCCGTATACATATTATATATATATATATATATATATGTATATATATCTGTGTATATATATATATATATATATATATATGTGTGTATATATTTGCATAAATAGTCAAGGCTAATACACATTTTAACAAGTTAAAATAATAACAATAAATAATCCATCTCGGCGCATTCATATTCGTATAAGGCATTATACTTAATATATAAAGACAGACAAATACACAAAAAGATACGTAAACTAGATAGGATAGGGTGTATGCCTGTACACGTGGGTTGTACAGGCATACACCCAATATTTAACTTGATTATTTGGGGTTCATTTTTGTTGTGATGGGTGTATTTATGCTGCCCATAACGGTCAAGTCTAATGACTTGTTTTCGCCACTAGACAGTCTTGTGACTCCCCTTCTTGTTTATCAATTTCAGTTGTTGTGTAGCTAACTACTGCATGCATTCTTTCTCTGTTTGTAAGCATTCTCCCACACCCCCCAAACCTCTGTGCGTTAGTTTTTTCTACAATCCGATAATTGTTTGGTTACCAATAGTTAATTTCTCTGAATGTCTTCACCTTGCTGTTAGTGGTCATTAGGTTTTGATTTTAAGTTTAAAGTTGACCTGTTGTATGTATCATAACTAGAATTTAGACCATCATACCTAGCATCTATACCCTCTAAGACTTTGCTTGAATTATCAGTGTATTTTCTATTTATTTATTTATCTATCTTTATTTTTCTTTTTTAATTCATTTTATTTGTTGTTGTCATTAGTCTAGCAGTGCATTTAGCTCTCTTTTGATTAATGTTTTATATGTTTCTATTGTCCCTGTACTTCTTTCTTCTACTCCCAGTGTATTCCATTCCCTTGCCTTCATGTACTCGGTACTCCTCTCATATGATCTGTTTTTGGCTCTGTTTATTATCAGTCTGGGGCCATCACTACCTCTTGTTGCCTTTTTTGTTACCTGCACCCTCCCAGGCTTCCTTGTCTCCCTGAATGCTGCTATTTTGAGATGCGCCTTTCTCCTGTCATTTAGTGTGTTAACTCTTGCTTTCCTATGGAGATCATCAGTTGGGTGTCTATGTTCCACCTTCAGACATATCTTAAGTGCTCTATTTTATAGTCTTTGTAGATTATCCAACATATTTTTGTTACCCCGCATATATATTACATCACCACAGTTCAAGTATGGTAGTATCATACCTTTATATATTTTAATAGCCATATTTGTAGTTGGGTATTTTCTGGTATTCGCTAATATCCAGATTGTGTGGTTTGCCTTCTTAATAGCTTCTTTTATGTTATCATTGTAGATTAGTTTCCTATCAAGATTCATCCCTAGAGATCTGTAGTTGGTCTGATAATCAAGAACTTGTCCTCCCAAAGTTATTGGCTCCTCATTGCCATAGTTCATTTCCCCCCTGACAAACACTAGGACCTTTGACTTCTTGTGGTTTATGGAAATCAGGGCGGGAGAAGCGACAAAAAAGAATATATGTCCCGGGACAATGTGGATGGTGTTCACGCCCAGATCAGCTCTAATGACCTGCATACAGGTGTCGAGATTCGCAATAGCGGGATTTTATGTTTGTTCCTGTCTGCGCATGCGTGACTGGGTCTAACAATGGTGAGAAAAAAAGCCTGACAACTCTGAGAGAATATCTTATATATTCGTTAATGTTAATGAATCTGGCATTTAAACTTCATAAATACTCAGTGAAAGGAGGTTATGGAAATGAGTAGGTTTGTCATTAATATACGTAATAATAAGAGGTCGGGTGCAAAACGCTCTAAACGCCAATCGGCAAATTCAGTTAATTTATTCTGACTAATTCCACTTTGGTTGTGATGTCATGCTTATGAAGCAATGACCAACAAAGTAAGAATGTAACAAATTTATCATTTTTGTAGGTTTGATTCCAATGTTTATTCCAATTTTTGGATTTGCGTTTACGGGGTTTTGTGCCTAAACTCATTGTTTTTTAATTATTATGTGAATACTACATATGACTCATTTACTATGACCATAGATAGAAGGATAGTGCAATAAGCCTTGCACAGCCGGTTCCTCCCTGGTCTCTCTAGTAGTTGTACGTCCTAGCAACATCTAAGGTCATATCAGGACGGGTACCGACTTGTGAGCGTGTGCACTCACGGTTAGCATTATTAGGATAGGACAAGGACTGGTTGGCTCAGTGTCAGGATAATGTGACTGAGTGGAATATCAGGTCATGGTGCAGGCGGCCTGGTCTTCCAGTGGGGCAGCACTATAAAATCGCCATGAGTGCGCACTGTCACAAGTCGGTACCCATCCTGATATGACCTTAGATGTTGCTAGGACATAAAAAAACAACAAACAAACATATCAAACTTAGATACTAGTGCACTTGCTAAAGATTTGTCGCCACATACTAGGGAATACTGAGTCAATTTAATAGAACATGTTACTGCAGAAGGCTATGTTCTCAGAGTTTTGGCATGCTTTCCAAAATTACGTTTGAATGTTTGCACTTCAAATATCTCCAATGAATTAAGGTTACCTCAAACTAAAGCAAGGTAGATTATAACGATCAACCTCATATATCTATCTCAAAAAATGACAGAAACTCAGAACTATCAGACTATGCAATGTTAAGCTGAATCTTTCCTTCTTTTTTGTTGTTGTTGTACATTAGTTGATTAAGCAGTGGAAATTTCAATCGTGGACAATTGGTCTTCCTCATTCCACTGATCCTTGCCCTATCCTGATAATGCCGAGTGCCAGGCTAGGAAGTGACAAGTATCAATTTTTAAATCACCGGTTTGACTCGACCAGGATTCGAACTTACAATCCCATGATCTACCAGAATGGGAGACAGACGCTCAACTCATTTGGCCATCCCGTCTGGTTGTAGCATCAAATATCAAGAATTGTGTTGGCTTCGAAGAATGGTATGCCTTCAGTTTCATCATACTATGCAGGTTTGAGTGTCAGGACTGAGTTAAAACACAATTGTCGGTTGCTGTATGCCAGGCATGCCATGAGATTCATTCGCTGGCTGTGCTTTAAGTTGGGGTTCACAAGGTCAAGCTATAGGCCCTAATTCTTGGCACGGTCTACTGGCCGCTGCACTAACAACACTTCACTTGAGTCATGTCAACTATTTCCGCGAAAATATCAACAAACTGCACAGTTCGATGAATTTGATGTCCAAAAAAAAAGTCTGTTTGTTTTAACGATGCCTCTACAGCGCATTGATTTTTATCACTGGCTATTGGATGTCAAGCAGATGGTCATTCTGACATATTTCTTTGTGGAGGAAACCTGCTGCCGCCACATCGGCTACTCTTTCCAATAAGCAGCAAGGGGTCTTTTATATGCACTCTCCCACAGACGTAACAAGTACATACCACAGCCTTTGATGAACCAGTTGTGGACCACTGGTTGGAACGGAAAATAGCCAAGACTGCAATGGGGTGCACTGAGCATGATTCGATTGGATGACCCAAACCTTCACAGGTGGACACACTACTGCCTGAGCTACGTCCCGCTCCGAATTTGACGTCCAATAGCCGATGATAAAAACCAATCTGCTCTAGAGGCATCATTAAATTAAACAAAGCTTTCAGTCGGATGAAAGTAGGTACCGACAGTCATTTTTAAGATCTTTAAACCTGGGCAGTTAATTAAGGTTAATCACACAGTGCTAGATAAATACTGAATGTTTAGTTTGCAAGATATTGTAGTGGTCTGCACTGACCTCTCAGGCAAGTAACCACATAGACAGGTAGGCATGGGGAGTGTGTTGATATCAGGGAGCCTAGGTGGTGTAATGGTTAGCACACTGGCCCGGAATGCAAAGAGATGTGGGTTCAAGTCCCGCTCTAGGCACAGTATTTCCCATTTTCATCACCCCCATGACACTGGTTGCCGTGATCAGGATCCTGTACAAGCTTTGCGCTGTATGGTTGTTGAACCTACCCTGTGTATGTATGTGTTAGTGCATTGCCTGTATGTATGTAATTGTAAGCATTACAAGACTTACAATTCCAGGGGGACGAGTGTAGTGGTCTGCACTGACCTCTCAGGCAAGTAACCACATACAGTCCCTGCTCCCCGATATCACCACACTACCCACAGGTAGGTGTGGGTAGTGTGGTGATATCGGGGAGCCTAGGTGGTGTAATGGTTAGCACACTGGCCCGGAATGCAAAGAGATGTGGGTTCGAGTCCCGCTCTAGGCACAGTATTTCCTATTTTCATCACCCCCATGACAATATTCACATTTAAAGATTTTTTTAAATTTACTTGAACAAAATTTGCCTTTAACACTGAATGGTGTTTGTTTAGTGTTGTTTTACGTCCTAGCAACATGTAAGGTCATATCAGGACGGGTACCGACTTGTGACAATGCGCACTCATGGCGACTTTATAGTGCTGCCCCACTGGAAGATCAGGCCGCCAGCACAATGAATGGATATCCCACTCAGTCACATTATCCTGACACTGAGCCAACCAGTCCTTGCCTATCCTAATAATGCCGAGCGCCAGGCTAGGGAGCGACAGGTATCATTTTTAAGTCATTGGTTTGACTCGACCAGGGTTCGAACCCATGACCCCACAATCTACCAACACGGGAGACGGACGATCTAATTCATTCGGCCATCCAGTCTGGTCTCGAATGACATATGAGGTGAGTATATTTTTGTTTGGCATAATTTGATTTTGTTTTACATACATGTCTATTATAGACCAAATTAAAGCTCATTTAGTGGCCTTTCCGAAAGGATCTATTAATGGCCTTTTATTTTTTCTAAGAGAAAAAAAATTAAAATTTGAAAAGAAAAATCCTCAAAGTTAGCCTTTTATAATATATTACATTACAGTATGGTAGATTATACCAGTCCAGCTAGTACATATCTTAACCCCATCAACATAAAAAAATAAGCACACAAAAAACCCAGTAGGTCATGTATTGGCAGAGGCTCTGGTTGGTTTGTTGTTGGAGTTTTACGTCCTGGCAACATCTAAGGACAGGTACCAACTTGTGAAAATATGCACTCGTGGTGACTTTATAGTGCTGCCCAACTGGGAAATCAGACCTCCAGCACCATGACCTGATATCCCACCCAGTCACATTATCGTGACACTGAGTTAACCAGTCCTTGCCTATCCTAATAATGCCGAGCAAGTGACAAGTATCCATTTTTATAAGTCATTGGTTTCACTTGACCAGCAATCGAAGTCCCGATCTTCCGATTTGGCCACCGCGCCCGGTCCCTGACAGGAAGGAGAGTGGGTTCAGTTCACTGGACGCCAGTGTGTAGGCTTATGGGTCTGGTAAGGTCACACTGGTCAGCAGTATGTAGACCTATGGGTCTGGAAAGGTCACACTGGTTACCAGTGTGTATGCCTATGGGTCTGGAAAGGTCACACTGGTCGCCAGTGTTTAGGCCTATGGGTCTGGAAAGGTCACACTGGTCGCCAGTGTGTAGGCCTATGGGTCTGGAAAGGTCAATAAAATTGATGTTTTGCACTGCACGTATCTGCAACCTCAGTGCATTGTCAATGGCCGTGAGCAATCTTCCTACATAAAAAGTGAAATATCTCTAACACCACACCACACCAGACGGGATGGCCGAATGAGTTAGAGCGTCCGTCTCCCGCGCTGGTAGATCGTGGGGTCGTGGGTTTGAGTCCCGGTCGAGTCAAACCAATGACTTTAAAATTGGTACTTGTTGCTTCCTAGCCAGGCGCTCGGCATTATTAGGATAGGGCAAGGACTGGTGTGCTCAGTGTCAGGATAATGTGACTGAGTGGGATACCAGGTCATGGTGCTGGCGGCCTGGTTTCCCAGTGGGACAGCACTATAAAGTCACCATGAGTGCGCACTGTCACAAGTCGGTCCCCGTCCTGATATGACCTTAGATGTTCCTAGGACGTAAAACAACAACAAACAAACAAACAACAAACTAACACCACACCACCTAGAAACAAACTGCTTGGCACACAAACAGATAAAATTTTTAACTAACAATTTAATAGAATCTGTTATTGCAGAAGCTTATGGTGTCAAAGTTTTGGCGTGCTTGCCAAACTTAATTTGGCATGTTTGTACTTCAAATATCTCAAAAGTTCACCATATAAAATAAAAGTTACTTCAAACGAAAGTAAGGTAGATTATAACAATCAACCTAATACATCTCGCTCAGAAAATGATAGAAACTCAAAACCATCGGACTATGCAACTTTAATTTTGAATAAAACTGACGCTTTGCACTGCGCGATTCGGCAAACTCAATGGCAGTGTGCCTTGGTTCTGCAGCCAAGGTGCGCGTACATACACAATGTTTATAAACATTGAAATGAAAGGGGTCTAACTATATTTTTTTTAATTTCGAGCGAGTGGCGTGCGAAAGCCCCTAACATGTAGGGGGGGGGGTGGCGAAGTGGAGCATGCCGGTTCCCCCCCCCTCCCCACACACACACACCCAGAAGGGGAGTTAGGGGCAGGACACTAGAGAGATTATTACACCGATAACAGTCTCATCATTATCCATATATATATATATATAAACATATATAATTTATATAATTTCTTTGTTCAAGTGTTTTTATTCCTCTGAATAACACGTTGTTCAGTACTAATGGACTGCTCTTCCAGCCATCTTTCTAGTGGTTACATACTCCTTGAAAGGGTATATAACGCACATATTCATATACAGTAAAACCTCTCTAACTGACCACTTCCACAGATCGACCACTCCCTTATATCGATTGCTTCATTTGGGTCCCAAACAATCGCCCATACAATACCATTGTACCAATTAGTGTTAAACTCTCTAAACCGACCACCTCCCTAAATGGACCATGTAAAGTCGGTCCCATGGTCAGTTGATTTAGAGAGGTTTGTTTCACTGTACATTGCAAAGACCTCGTTGTTGTCAAATGTGAAATACCGTCTTGCCTACAACCTCGCATTATGTCGCAATCACCGACAATGTATCCATCTATCAACGAATCACCAGTGATAAGGTCTTGAACAAAGAGAGTCAACAAAAACATGGTTGGGAATGAATGCTGGTTTGGCGGAGAATGAAGAAGACGACTAGTTGTTGAGTTTATCGGACTGCCATCTGGTGGCGGTAATGGGCGCACCTCCACCGACAGGTGTGCGATAGAGGGCGATGTGTATGGTGCAGGGTGGTATCAGGCGATATAGGTAATTCCACTGCCACAATTGTATGCTGTCTCGTGGGACAGGGGTGATCACAATGGGTAAAGATTGTGCCTAGAGCATAACAGGTCATGCATCATGTGAATATAAATATAAATATATATGAAGAGTTCACGCGCAAAACCACATAAACACCAATCCAAAATAGAGATAAACATTGCAATCAAACATTCAAAAAGTTAATTTTGGTATATTCCTACTCTTTTGTTCATTGTTCATGTTGGCACCAACATGGGTAATTTAGCGCGCGGGGCCGGCACATTATATATTCAATAATATCTGTTCGCCCGCCTGAATCAGCCTTGGCTCTGTACTGAGCCCATACCCCACCTGGAGGATTACTATACACTATTATCTATATTAATATCGGCTGATTATGGCACCAACTAATGAACTGAGTAGACACTTTTAGCTGCTCCTGCAGCTGCCACACTTAGCGTGGATGCCTATCTGACCTAATTAAGTCATAACGTTTAATTCAAATCATTATACTCTAGCAGTTGAACCAGACAACACATATCGATACGGTGCCGGGTTTTTGAGCCTCCCACCCAGCCCAAACTCAAGGTTGATTTGAAAGGTTGAGCGTCTGTTAGTCTACATTAAGAGTATATACTCATTTCTGTTCGTTGTTACCATTATCAGCTCTAAAATAAATGCCAGTTTAAACCTATGTCGGTCTCGCATCGCTTAATTATGCCATAACCATATGATGACATGAAAAGTGGAATTAGTGAGCTTTAACATTATTTTCATGGAGAAATCTTTTATTTAAACTTTATTTTTGGATTGGCTTTTACATGGGTTTTGCACCTGAACTCCTCATATATATGTGCTGTATAATGAATTAAGCGAGTACAAAGATACGCAAGCAAATTATTATCATTATTGTTATACGCTATAAGACCTAACACTGTACCGGTGGCACCACCTGCAGCCTCCTCGCCTCCCCCGGATGTAGACCAGTGTCAGTCGCACTGGAGGGTGTTTTCTTTAGGGGCAAGGGCCTGTAATTCCTTGCCAGAGATTAATACTACTCAACCGGCTACTTGATTTTCTTCCTTATTTGTACTGGAGCTATCTTTATATATACATATATATATTCATATATACATCTATATATTCGTGTCTATAACGTCGCAGTATATATAGTTTGTTTGATTGTTAGAGTTTTATATCCTGGCAACATCTAAGGTCATATTAGGACAGGTACCGACTTGTGACAGTTTCCACTCATGGCGATTTTATAGTGCTGCCCCACTGCGAAATCAGGCCTCTGGCACTATGACCCAATTTCGCATTCAGTCACATTATCCTGACACTAAACTAACCAGTCATTGCCCTATCCTATTAATGCTGAGCGCCTGGCTAGAAAGTGACAAGTCATCAGTTTGACTCAATCCCGACCTTACACACTGGAAACCTGTTCTCTACCAATTCATCTACCACATTCGGTTGCATTAGATATATACATAATCTCATCATCATGCTGTCGGTCGCGATGCAACAAAGACTGCTCTCATTACTTGACTGCTGCTCACCATTTAGCTCTCTGCTGTGAGAGTGATGTCCATGAGTCAGTCTTAATGTCTCTCAGCTTCAGGTTTCATTTCATGAAAGCTGCCTGCAAAAGTGTTGAAGTGCTGCTTGATTTTGCAAGTTACCAGCAGCACTCTCTCGGGGAGCAAATAGAGGTTTCACACCGGCAAGAACATGTCCAGTCAGCCTCACGAAAATGGGCCAATTGGTGGTTTATTTAAGATGTCGGCGTCACAATTCTTAAAGTGTAGTGCATTTCTTTGTTTTATATTAAATTATCCTAGAAACAAGTAAGGTTGTTGTATTTTCTCTACCTTTACATTCAGGATAAATTTAAGGACTTTGCAACACCTCTGTCAATGCTAAACTATAAGTATGCCGATCGACGCCAACATCCAATGCTCGACGCCGACAACTTTAACAAATGTTGGCATCGCAATTCTTAAAGTGTAGTGCATTTCTTTGTTTTATATTAAATTATCCTAGAAACAAATAAGGTTGTTGTGTTTTCTCTACCTTTACATTCAGGATAAATTTAATGACTTTCCAATACCTCTGTCAATGCTAAACTATAATTATACTGTTCGATGCCGACATCCAATGATCGACGCCGACAACTTCCCCCAATTGGCCTCTTTTTGTGATCCTGGCTCATATATATATATATATATATATATATATACATATATATATATACACATATATATAAGTAGGTCACGGTATGATGAGGGTTCATGAAGATGCAATGACGTATGCAGTAAATTTGATGCGATAGCTTCGTTACAGATGTCACGCCCACCCCCAGAAAGGAACACATAACATGCACACGTGGACTAGGCGAGGTTGTTGCATCAGAGATCAGAGAAGCGACGTCATTCAACACTTAAATCTGCATAGTCCTCTAAAAGCATCCAATTGTCAAAACAAAAACACTTAACCATACATTTTCAACTTAGATATCCATGGATATTTAAACAGATGGGATGGCGGATGGCTGAATGAGTTGAGTGTCCGTCCCCCATTCTGGTAGATCGTGGGATCGTTAGTTCAAACCAAAGACCCTATAATACTAAAACGGCTCACTCCCTATCTCTCCCATGGTAATGTAAATTGTGCAGTGCCACCTTGTGGTGGGTTTGATCAGCCCAGCTGCTGGTTGGTGTTTCACATGTAAACACATACAATTATATTATACATGAGATAGGTAAGTATGAATACACATCAATATGAAATTGCTATGAACAAATATACATCATCATCAGCATCATTATCAGCATCACCATCATCACCATCATCACACATCTTTCACATTCATATATGCATTTATACATATAATATAGCACCTGTTTAACCAAGAGAACAGCCAGCGCACCAAGTGGTGGGTTTCATCATTTTGATTACAGAGTACAGACTGAGTGAGGTGTCTTAGTATTATAGGGTCTTTGTTCAAAACCTGGTCGAGTCAAACCAATGACTTAAAAATCTATACTTGTCACTTACTAGCCAGGCGCTCAGCATTATTAGGATAGAGCAAGGAGCAGTGGAATGAGGAAGACCAATCATCTATGATTCAAATTTCCCCTGTTTAATCAACTGAGGTATCCCAATTGGAACCTGATGGGGTGGCCGAATCGGTAAAAACACTGGCGGAATCTGAGTCCTGGCCCTGAATACCTTACTTTAGTAGACCAGAAGGGATGGCCGAATGAGTTAGAGCATCCGTCTCCCATGTTGTTAGATCGTGGGGTCGTGGGTTCGAGGCCTGGTCGAGTCAAACCAATGACTTAAAAATAGATACCTGTTGCTTTCTAGCCTGGTGCTTGGTATTATTAGGATAGGCAAAGGACTGGTTGATTCAGTATCAGGATAATGTGATTAAGTGGGATATCAGTTCATGGTGCTGGCAGCCTGGTCTTCGAGTGGTGCAGCACTATAAAGTCGTCATGGGTGCGCACTGTCACACATCGGTACCCGTCCTGATATGATATTAGATGTTGCTAGGACGTAAAACAACAACAAACAAACTTATAAAAGTGATACTTGTCACTCCCTAACCTGGCGCCCGCAATTAAAAGAATAGGGCAAGGACTGGCTAACTCAGTATCAGGATAATGTGACTGAGTGGAATATCAAGTCATGGTTATCAGTGGCCTGGTCTCCTAGTGCGGCAGCACTATCAAGTCACCATGAGTTTGCACTGTTACAAGTTGGTAGGACTTCAGAACTAATGCATTGAATAGTTCTCAAAACCAGAGAACATAAGACAAAACCAGAGGAAAACAATGAAAAAAACTAATTTCATAGGAAATCTAAAATAAAAAGGTGGATTAGTCCATTCAGGGCCAGTTTAATAAATGTGCTGCTGTGGAAGCCTACCAAACTCATGTTAACAAATATGGCATCTGCATTTTGTGTGTGTTTGAAAAAAAGAAGAATGTATTTACCCTTTTAGCTAGATAAAAGATTCACCCGGTACTTGTAGTACACGGGTGAAGGACAACGTAGTGTAAATATGGGCGAAAATAGGTTTAGTATGGAACATGAAGTAGAAACTGTGGCTCCAGTATCAAATGGCTACCCATATAGGCACAGAGTTGGTGAAATGGGCGAGAATGCAAAAAGACAAGATGGCGGCTGCTCACTTTTAAATCTTATTAAACTAGATATTATATTATATTTTTCAACTCAAAGGTAGCGGGCTATCAATAAGACATATTTAAAGAATAATTGTTGCTTCTTAGATTGTGAAATTAGGCTCTCAATTCATTAACCCGCTTTTTCAACCGTTTTTATATAGGGTTGGTATTCACCCGTGTACTGCGACTGCGAGTAGTGGGTGAATCCTTTATCTACCTTTTACCTTGCTCATAACAGACAAGTGTGGTAACACTCGTTTTCACCGCTAGGCAGTACTTAGTCTAATTTGAATGAAACCTTTTGAATTTTGTTTTATAAATGTCTAAAATCATACCTAAAATAATAATGACTTTGATAGGTGGTTTTTTTCTCTCTATTTTATCCACATTCTCATTATTTGTGATGGTTCATAGCAAGTATAGAGAATGGATCGGATCGAGCAGTCATTGTATGCAACTTGCTAGCTTCTGAAGCAAATACCTGCAGACCAGTTTTACATATCTTACATTTTAGGTATAGATAATTCTAAAAATAAATAAGCCTAGATTTAAGTGTAGATACGATACCGTACTGAGGGGTGACAAGCATCAATTCTTAAGTCATTGGTTTGACTCGACCGGGGTTCGAACCCGTGGATTCCAATCCCACGATCTACCAAAACGGGAGACGGACGCTCTCAATCCCACGATCTACCAAAACGGGAGACGGACGCTCAACTCATTCGGCCATCCTGTTTGTTGAACTAGAAAGAAGCCCTCCCCCCTCCCATTCCCCTCCACTCCCCCCACTGCCCCCCCCCCCCCCCAACAGATGATCAAATATCAGTCTTAGGTGTGAAACAGCGGGCGCACACACTCGTGGAAAACTATTGTAAAAATAATTAAAAGACCCCTGCATGAAACCATCTCGTGAAGTATGTAAATTGACACCGACCGTGATCACTGGCTTGACATCTGATTTCCGATATAGCCCCATCCCCCATCTCCCATAATGCATTGCTTCTGGATCTTCCGATTAAGGCGTTGTAAAACATCGTTTTGTTTGTGGTTGATGTGTGGTGTGGGGGGTGGGGTGGGATGTGTGGCTATGGGGATAGGGGTGTGTGTGGAGGTGCGTGTGGGTGTGGGGTGTGAGTGTGAGAAGAGGATGTGGGGGTGGGGAGGTAGGTTGGGGGTGGGGGGTGGGGGTTGACATGTGGACTATAGAGTGTGGGTGGGTGGGTGGAGGGTGGGCGTGGATATGTGTTGGGGTGGGGATGTTAGTGGGTGTTGAGTGTGAGTGGGGTGTGGGTGTGGGTTGTGGGTGTGGGGATGGATGTGGGGGGTATGGGTGTGGTTGTGATGTGTGATGGGGTGGGAGATGGGTGTGGGGGCTTGGGATGGGTGTGGATAGGGGTGTTGGTGATGGTGAGGTTGGGGTGGAGGTGATGTGGGTGGGAGTGTGGGTGTGGTTAGGGGTGGGAGTGTGGGGTGTGGTTAGGGGTGGGAATGTGGGTGTGGTTAGGGGTGGGAGTGGGAGCGTGGGTGTGGTTGGGGATGTAGGTAGGGGTGGGGATGTGGGTGAGGTGGGTGTGCGTAAGGGTGTTGGGGAGGGTAGGATGGGGTGAGGGGTGTGGGTGTTGGTGTAGGTGAGGGTGCGGTTTTGATGTGGGTTGATGTGGGTGTGGGTAGGGGTGGGGATTTGGTTGGGTGTGGGTGTGGGTAGGGGTGATGTGGGTAGGGGTGGGATGTGGGTAAGGGTGTTGGGGAGGGTAGGATGGGGTGAGGGTGTGGGTGTTGGTGTAGGTGAGGGTGTGGTTTGGATGTGGGTGGTGTGGGTGTGGGTGTGGCTGTGGATAAGGGTTTTGGGGAAGGTAGGGCAGGTTGAGATTGTAGTGTTGGTGGTGGTGGGGGTGAGGGTGAGGGTGAGGGTGAGGGTGAGGGTGGGGGTCGGGGTAAGGGGTATGCAGTGTGGTTTTCTATTTCCCCGGTATGGATATTGACGGAGTCACACAACCCAGACCTGACGTGCGTCCAATGGACACCCAACAACATACCTAAAGGCTCAGTCACAGCTTACCGGATTGGGGTATCAGATAGAAAACGGACACTGTCCATTGAAATACGTCAATGTCTGATTTATATACAGTACGCATTCGGCATGTCTGTTCTCTGTCCGGTGGTGTCCGGTGTGTACGGTGGCAAGTTTTGAACATGCACAAAACTTGTACCAGACACCGCCAGACTGACATGTATGGTTGGTGTCTGGTTTAAGTCCGTTTAGTCCATTTTGTCCATTTCATGTCTGGTACCCATCCATTACGTCTCCGGTTTGATTCCTGAATGTCCGTTGATGGTGTTGGGGGAATTCGGTCTGTCATTTTTGTTGATGCATCCGTGAACAGTCCGGTGGCTATTCCTTAATGTTTGGTCCATCCGTTTGACATCCGGTTGTCATCCGGTTATCATCTGGTTATCATCCGGTTATCGTCCGGTTATCATCCGGTGGCTATTCATTAATGTATGTTCCTTGTCCGATTAGCATCCTTTTCATCTGGCGGCCTTTGACTCGAAAGCGCAACATTTCGAAACATTTCGGTACATTTTTATACTGAACACCACCGGACTAGAAAATTCTTTGTCCGGTTGTGTCCGGTACTCAATCCGATAAGGTTTGACAGACACTTTAGCAATCACCACAACAAGCATCCATGGCTTACTTTGAATTCATTTGCAATTGAACTCTACAACAAAAAAGGTTTAATTTTAAGCAATGAAATAATTGAAACTTTGACAGGTTTCATACGCAGCCCTGTGTAAGCACACACTTCATTTTGCAATAGCGCGGCAGTGCAAAGTTCCCATTTTTGGAGGGCGAGGCAGTGCGGGGCGGGGTATGTTGGAGGAGGGGGGGGGGATTTATTTGGGGCTTACTGTAATGGTGCAGTGTGAGATAACGGTATAATGGACAATTTCCCCTACAATGAAACTTCCGAAACACAAAACGGAGCCTTTGTCCACAAACTGGAAACTGAGCCTCGACATGAGTTCAGATAAACGCTGACATCCCCCTGGCGGCAGATGTGGGCGATAATACAGCCGGTCGCCGCTGGTATCTTATCTATATATATATATATATATACATATATATATATATATATATATATATATTATACAGCATTAGAAATAAGAGCTTGTCCGTTTGTCCAGGACAAGTGAAAATCACGCCAGACTTGTCCAGTGGACAAGTGAAAATGTTTGCTTATTTCTATCACTGCATATACATGTATATATTATATGAGTAGTATAAATTGTTAGCCAAAATATATATGCATATATTTGTAGATATGTATTGGGCCCTTTTGCAGTTTGGGTTATCTTCCGTTCCAACCAGTGGTCCACAACTGGTTGTGGTATGTGCTGTCCTATCTGTGGGAAAGTGCATATAAAAGACCCCTTGCTACTTATCGGAAAGAGTAGCCTATGTGGCGGCAGCGGGTTTCCTCCAAAGAAATATGTCAGAATGACCATATGTCTGATGTTCAATAGCCGATGATAAAAAATCAACGTGCTCTAGAGGCATCGTTAAAAGAAAGCTTTACTTTATGTTACTTTAGTATGTGATGAAGCATGAAGAGGCGATAGGGAAAGGAAACCCGCGCTTGACCGTTTGGTCCCCAACTCCACTCTTTGCATGTCACAGATCTAGGTGACCCTTGATGCAAATTTATTCTTATTTTGATTTTTTTTGGCGATGGTGTATTTACGCTGCCCATAACAGTTAATTCTAATGACTTGTTTTCGCCGCTAGACAGTAACAGTCTCATGGTTCTCCTCCTTTTATTACTTTCAGTTGTTGTGTAGCTATCTACTGCATGCATTCTTTCTCTGTCCGTAAGCATTCTTCCACATCACCCCACGTCTGTGATTCTGTTAGTTCTACAATTGGTTAGTTGTTTGGTTACCTACAGTTATTTTCCTTCACTGCCTTCACCAGCTTGCATTAGTGGTCATTAGTTTTGGTTTAAAATTTAAAATTTACCTCCTGGCTATATCATGCCTAGCATATTTACCTTCTAAGTGTTTCCTTGATAGTCAGTGTATTTTTAATGTTTCCTTTCTGTATATTCATTATTTATATATACAGTAAAACCTCCCTAAATCGACCGATTTTAAGTGGTCCATTTAGAACGGGCGTCGGCTTAGGGAGTTAGAATATGGTTACAAAGGTATCATTGGAAGCCAAATAAAGCGATCAATATAGGGGAGTGGTCGTTCTGTGGAGGTGGTCGGTTAGAGAGGTTTTACTGCATATATATATATAGTATAATATATATATATATATAAATTCCTCGTTACACAAAAGAACATAGGAGAGAGAGTAAGTTTGGTTTGTATTTAATAACTGCCTCAGGGATTAATACTAATAATAGCCAGTGTGTGACGTGAAGGGGGAGCCCGCCCGGCAATTTACCCAACAGCTGGGAGGGGGGGGGGGGGGCCCACCAATGCGCAAGAGGAAATATAGGATGTACATGTTACACTTGTATTTATACTTGTATAATGCATTATACATCACATATATTTTGAATTATAAATTTAACTCGCAAAACATAGCTTAAATCAAACAAGATGATGGCGTCCAGTAGTTGTTATGAACTATAAGCTGCCCGTGCGCTTCACATTGGTAGAGAGGTATCGCATGATACTGACATTACTACTTTGTGAAGGCAACCTCGTGAACTCTACCCACTCGAGCAGAAATAGTGTTTGTGAGTGTCAGTGGACTCTGACTCTCAATGTACTCGGCAGAGGGGTTGGTTGTTGGAGATTTACGTCCTGGTAACATCTAAGGGCATATCAGGATGGCTACCGACTTGTGAAAGCGCGCGCTCATGGCGACTTCATAGTGCTATCCCATTGGGAGACGAGGATGCCAGCACCATGACCCAATATCCCACTCAGTCACATTATCATGACACTGGGTTAGTCAGTCCGGCAGTGGGTTGAGGTGGAGCGGCGGGGAAAGAGGTGGGGGGGGGGGTCCTCTTGAGTTGGCTCTCCAACTGCGTCCTGGGTCAGAGGGTCAAATTGGCGCTCAAGTAGCCCCTCTCCTCGATGTAGGTCATGAAGAATCAATAAAGGGCCCCGAATTCACAAGGATACATGATATGTATTGTGATACCTATATGTATTGTGATACCTATATGTATGGTGATACCTATATGTATTGTGATTTGCTCAGGATACACTGATTCCTTTTTTACACGCTGTTTCATAATCCCAATAGAATACATATTGATTGGCTCAGTGCTAGGATAATGCGACTGAGTCGGCTATTAGATCATGGTATTGGCAGGCCGATCTCCCAGTGGGGCAACACTCTAAAGTCGCCATGAGTGTGCACTGTCACAAGACAGTATTCGTCCTGTTGTGGCCTTAGATGTTGCCAGGACGTAAAACTCCAACAACCAACCAACTTGCCTATCTCAGGGCTTCCTAGTATTTATTTATATACTACTGGCATTTTTGTTTATGGTCATTAGTATATAGAAGAGCGCTGCCGAGTTTTGCTGGTTCCTTCCTCATGAAGGACTGAACTTGTGACCCGGCATGCCGGGTAGTCCGAGTTCCGCTGGTTCCTTAGGAAGGACTGAAGCTGTGACCCGGCGTGTAAACACGTCGGGTCACAGCTTCAGTTTATACATTGAAAGATTTTTGTTTGTTTTTTGTTTTAAGTCATAGCAACATCTAAGGTCATATCAGGACGGGTACTGACTTGTGCCAGTGCGCGCTTATGGTGACTTTATAATGCTGTCCCACTGGGAAACCAGGCCGTTGGCATCATGACTCGATATCCCACTCAATCATATTATCCTAACACTGAGCCAACCAGTCCTTGCCCCTATCCTAATAATGCCGAGCGCCAGGCTAGGAAGCAACAAGTATCAATTTTTCAGTCATTGGTTTGACTCGATCAGGGTTCCAACCCACGACCCCACGATCTACCAACACGAACGCTCTCACTCATTCAGCCATCCCGTTTGGTGCCACACTGAAAGGTGTGGGCTGTTCGTGAATACACATACATAACCAAAGTGGTGTTTTATCTACTGTAAAATATCGATTTCATTGCAATCTACATTCGAAACAAGTGTACAGCAAGAAGCCTGCCATGTTCGGTCATCAGAAACAAAGTTAGATAAAATATGAACCCTTATCCATCCTAGGGATGAATGCCCTTGTCTAGATCCGAGCAAAAAAATAAAGTGCTATGAATGTCCGACGAAAGTATCAACTTTTCTAAACTAAAACACTTTTCTACATTTGATCTTACATATCTAACTTAAATAATGGTGCACTTATTGAAGTTGTATAGTCCGATGAAAACATCAAATTTTCAAAACCAAAACACTTATCTACATTTGATTCTACATATTCAACTTAGGCAATGATAAGCAACGTGGAGGTCCTAACAAGAACGAAAATAAAGAGACAGATATTACAAATGATCAAAAACAGACAAATTAAATACTTTGGCCACATGATACAACACCAGGAATCACAGAGAAGAATACTGGAAGGGAAGATAGAAGGGAAAAGACCAAGAGGGAGAAGGAGAACAACATGGATGGACAACATCACTGAGTGGACAGCAATGAGCTATGCGGAATGCATGAGAGGAACGAATGACAGGAAGAGATGGAGGTCCATTGCAGCCAACCTTCTTCGAGAAGACGGCACCGATTGATTGATTGATTGATTGATTCAACTTAGACACTGGTGCACTTATTAAGCATTTGTTGCTGCATAGGAGATCAATCAATCAATCAATAGTTCCATCCTCTAGTCGAGGGTTGGATGCAATGGTTCTCCACTTGTCCCGATGGTGTGCTGTTCTGATAGACTGTGAATAATTCAAGCCTGTCCACTGTGAAATATTTGTAAACCATGATGTTCTTGGTCTCCCTCTCCCTCTGCTGCCATTCACCTTCCCTTCCAACAATGTACGGTATATTGAACTCTGACGAATGATGTGGCCAAAATAAATAAGTTTCTTTGTCTGTATAGTGGCAAACAAGCTTTTCTTATTTTTAATTTTTCTGAGAACTTCTTTGTTGGTGATCTTCTTTGTCCATGATATTTTCATCATCCTTCGATAAGTCCACATCTCAAATGCTGCTAAACGTTTGTACATTTTCTTAGAGATTGTCCATGTCTCTGCCCCATACATTAGAGTAGACCACACATAACACTGAAGAATACGCTTCCTTGTTTGTATTAATATCTTACTTGATGTTAACACTCTATACATTTTGGAGAATGTTGTTCGGGCTATTGTTATTTCTCTTAATTTCTTCCTCACATCTCCCATCATTTGTAATCTTTTGTCCGAGATATATGAATTCGGATACTTGTTCTATGTTTGTGCCATCTATGGTTATATTGATATTTGGTTTATCTGTCGTTTTACTTATAACCATTGTTTTGGTCTTCCTGGCATTCATCTTCATGTTGAATAGTATTCCAGCATAGGAGGTACCAAGTCAATTTAATAGAACATTTTACTGCAGTAGCCTATGGTGTCAGAATTATTATATACGTGCCAAAATTAAATTGGCTTAATTTTTCACTTCAAATCGCTATAAAGTTTGGCATTTATAGAAAAATATATTTCGAGCTAAAATAAGGTACATTACAACGACCGACCTAATGTAGTTATTTAAGAAGTATATATATATAGAGTAAAATCTCTCTAAATCGACCGACCTTTGGACCGACTTTGAGTGGTCTATATAGGGAGATGGTCGGTGTAGGGAGTTAGATTATGGTTAAAATGGTATTGTTGAGATCCAAGTAAAGCGATCGATATAGGGGAGTGGTCGATCTGTGGAGGTGGTCAGTTAGGAAGGTTTTACTGTATATGAGAAATTCAAAACGATCGGATTATGCAACGTGAAATAGGTTAAGCTCACTTTGGAGGGGTCAAGGTCAAGGTTCAACGAGTTCAATTATTGTGACATTGACCTGTTCTGCACGACAGTGAGACAGTTCGCGCTGTGACGGACAGAGGGCGCCACTTATGACTCAGCTGTCTGCACATCAATATCTACTCATGCAGGCCTTTGACCAAGGAGACTGCCGACGACTTATTCCAACTAGGCGACCAGACGGGATGGCCGAATGAGTTAGAGCGTCCGTCTCCCGTGCTGGTAGATCGTGGGGTCGTGGGTTCGAGTCCTGGTCGAGTCAAACCAATGACTTTAAAATTGATACTTGTCACTTCCTAGCCTGGCGCTCGGCATTATTAGGATAGGGCAAGGACTGGTGTGCTCAGTGTCAGGATAATGTGACTGAGTGGGATACCAGGTCATGGTGCTGGCAGCCTGGTTTCCCAGTGGGACAGCACTATAAAGTCGCCATGAGTGCGCACTGTCACAAGTCGGTACCCGTCCTGATATGACCTTAGATGTTGCTAGGACGTAAAACAACAACAAACAAACAAAAACAAATATTCCAACTAGGTGGACCCAGCGCAGTAGCCCACTCCACAGAGCGCGGGCCTCGCGTGCGAGAGATCAGGAGTTTGGCTCCCGGTCGAGACAAACAAATGATTTATAAAATGTCTAATTGTCTCTTCCTAGCTTGGCACTCCTCATTAATAGGATTCAGCAAGGACTGGTTAGCTCAGTGTCATGATAATGTGACTGAGTGGGATATTGGGTCATGGTGACAGTGGTCTGATTTCCCAGTGGGGGAGCACTATAAAGTTGCCATGAGAGCATGCTGTCACAAGTCAGTACCCGTCCTGATATGACGTTAAATGTTGCCATGATGTAAAACCCCAACAACCATCCAATCGAATTAGGTCTGTGTCACGAAATAGAATCACTCCCTCAAAATTATTCCATTTAAAAATAAAATCATCCTCGGAGATTTTATTTCGGGGGGAAAAACCTCTCCCCCCCCCCACCTCCTCTGGGAGAAGGGGGAGGGAGAATGGGGGAAGGGGGGGGAGGAAAAGGGGAGAGAAGGGGGTAGGGAGAATGGGAGAAGGGGGGGGGAGAGGAGAAGGGGGGGGGAACAAATGGAGAAGGGGTAGGGGAGAGAATGGAGAAGGGGGAAGGAGAATGGGAGAAGGGGGAGGGGGGGGGAGAATGCGAGAAGGGGGGAGAATGGGAGGAGGGAGGGAGCCGTGGGTAGAAGGGGGAGGACGAGGACCAGGAGGAGACGAACGGAGGAGGGGAGGGGAGATGGGGAGGGGGAATGGGAGAAGGGTGGACGAGAAGAAGGGAAGAGGATAGAGGAGATGGGGAAGGACATGCAGAGAGGAAGGAAAGAGGAAAGAGGGGGGTGACGGGAGGATGGTTGGAGGTATGGACGGGAGGAGAGGATGTTGTTGGGGTTTTACGTCATGGCAACATCTAAGGTGAGGAGAAGAGGAGCCATGGGGAGGACGAGAGGGGGGAGAAGGGGAGGAGGGGAGGAGGGGAGGAGGGAGGAAGGAGGGAGGGGGGAGGAGGGAGGGAGGGGAGGAGGGGAGGAAGGGGAGAGGAGAAGGGAGGGGAGGAGGAGAGGAGGGGAGGAGAGAGGAGAGGAGGGGTGGAGGAGGGGGATAGAGGAGGGGAGGAGTGGAGGAGTGGAGGAGGGGAGGAGGAGACAGGGGAGGATGGCAGGATTGGGAGGTTTGGAGAGAATCAGTAACAGTTGGAATTAAGAGAAGATGAGGTGTGTGAGTGTGTGACTGTGAGTGCGTGTGTGTGGGGGTGGGGGCTGCGCTTACGTGCTTTGTGTGTCTGTGTGTGTTTGTGTGTGTCTGTGTGTGTCTGTGTGTGTATGTGTGTGTCTGTGTGTGTCTGTGTGTGTGCATGTGTGTGTTTGTGTGGTCGGGTGAGCTGTAATTGGGTGCTTGAGGGCGGGACGTGTTTCCAGAAATAGTCTCAAGAGTGAAATTAGTGCGTATCGCGGAAGGTGAAGCTTTGCACACATCCCACAATGCCCCGCGAACCCCGCCAGGGCGCGCTGCGGTCAGCTGTAAACATTAAAGCCGCATAGTCCGATATAAACACCAAGTCCCAAACCGAAACATTTATATCGATTCAATACCACATATCCAACTTAGATACTGGTGTATTTATTAAGCATTTGTTGCTGCGTAGAAGGGAATGTTATGCTAATGAAATAGAACTTGTTACTGTTGAAGCCTATAGGGTCGCAGTTTTGACAAGCACGCCAACATTAACGTTTGCATGTTTATTGACACTTCAAATATCTTCTAAGTTTGTCATTTTAAATCAAAGTTACTTCAAACTAATGTAAGGTAGATTATATAACGCTCGCCGTAATAGATTTATCTAAGAAAATGACAGAACTCAAAACCATCGGACTATGCAACTTTGGTAACTTCAAAGAGGAAATGTAAAAAAGACACGCATTCTGGGTGTCTGAAAAGTTAATTTGTAAATACTGTAACAAAATAATTTGGTATTGGTAGATTAGTTGATTAAGCAGTGGAAATTTCAATCGTGGACAATTGGTTTTCCTCATTCCACTGCTCCTTGCCGTGTCCTATTAATGTCGAGTGCCAGGCTAGGAAGTGACATGTATCAATTTTTTAAGTCATTGGTTTGACTCGACCAGGGTTCATATCATAATCACGATCCCATGATGTACCAGAATGGGAGACGGACGCTCAACTCATTCGGCCATTGCATCGCGTCACTTTAAGGTTGCATAGTCCGACGGCTTTGAGTTTCTGTCATTTTCTGAGATAAATATATCGTGTTGATCGTTACAATCTACCTTATTTTAGTTTGAAGTAACTTTTGTGTTAAATAGCTAACTTTTGATATATTTGAAATGTAAACATATCAAATTAATTTCGGCAAGCACGCCAAAACTCTAGGTTTCTGCAGTAACAGCTTCTATTAAATTCCCTCAGTGTCTCCTTATATGTGGCAACAGATGTTTAATAAGAGCGCCAGTATCTAAGTTAGATATGTAGAATCAAATCTATTGCTTTTGGGGAGTTTCCAGTCGCATTGGTGCGCTGAAGGCTGCAAATCTTCAGCACTGTATGGGCACTGCTGAAAGCAGTCCCATCTGTTCGGGAGTTGGCTTCCAATGAAGAAATTAGGGGGGGGGGTGGCAGGAAGGAAAAAGGCAGCCTAAGAGCCCACCCACAGTCCTCTTAGAGGGCCCGGGGAGGCTGGGTGGTTGGTGTAGTGTTATGCCCCACTAAGACCCTCCTACTAGTCCTAGCCATACCAGGATGTAAACTGACTTGTGACAGTGTGCACTCATGGTGACTTTATAGTGCTGCCCCACTGGGAAATCAGACAGCCGGCAACGTGACCTGATGTCCCACACAGTCACATTATCCTGACACTGTGCGCCCAGTCCCTGTCCTCAGCTCATAACGCCAAGCGCCGAGCAGCAACAGGTACCTATTTTATAAGGCATTGGTTTGACTCGACCAGGATCCAAACTTCAATCCCTCCAGATTCACCGGTATGCACAGGGAGTCCGGCCAAGGCCAGAGGAAGAAGTGAAGTGAGGATGGAATTAGTTAGGCAATGGGTGGGGTTACCTGATAGGTGTTAGTGAAAATTAGTGGTTAGGTGGTGGTGGTGTCAAGTCAGGTGTGGGGACGAGGTGGGGGCCTGCTAGTACTCAGTGTCAGGGTCTGGGTGACCGACAGTGTTGATGATATCTGCATTTTGGCAGTAGAAGCGAGCAAGTGCTTTCCAGGATGACTTGGAAATCCTGGAGAGGATGGCCAGAGCGGCCCTATTGTCGCTGAGTTAGCGGTCAAAATCCTCCATGAAATCACTGATGCCAGATCTGTCGACAGCGCCACATGAGGCGAGTATGTGGGCCACATTGAAGATCTTACTGCCGCAGGGACAGCACTGGAGTTTGAGGATATCAATCCAATGGAAGCGGATTCAAATCTATGGTGTTGTTTTGGGGAGTTTTCAGTCGCATTGGTGCCCTGAAGGCTGCAAACCTGCATCACTGAATGGGTACCGCTGAAAGCGGTCCCATGTGGTTTGTTTTGGTTTTGAAAATGTGATGTTTTGATCGGACCATGCACCTTTAAGACGATACCACAGTCCACTGTGTACCCTCCCCTCCCACACTTCTCCTACCATCACCCCACCCCCTCCACCAGCCACCCACCCCCATCCACCATCCCCATACCTTATCGCAATCATTAGTTGCCCCGTGGGATTGGCACAAGGTTTTGTGGCTGTGTTACAGTGAGATGGATTAGCGATGTCCCAACCCACACTTGGCAGAGAGGGTGGTGGTAGGTGGTGAGTGGTGGGTGGGAGTGGAGCGGGTGGGTGGGTGGGGGGTGAGGTGGATGGGGTGGAGGTGTGGTGGTGGAGGTGTGGTGGGGATGGGAGGGGTTGAAGTGGGGTGGGGTGGGGATGGGGTATGTGTGGTGGGGTGGAATGGGGATGAGGGTTGGGGCGTGGTAGTGATGGTGGGGTGTGGGTGTGTGGTGGTGGTTGGGTGTGGATTGGGGTGTGGTGGGGTTGGGTAGTGATCGGGTGTGGGGGTGTGGTGGGCGTCAGATTTGGTGGGTGTGGGGTGTGGGGTGTGGTAGGGTGTGTGTGATAGGGTCTGTGGTGGTGGGGGTATCGGGTTTTGGCGGTGGGTAAGGGGTGCTGTGTGGGTGTGGTGTGGTAGGTGGGTGTGATGGGTGTATGGTGGGGGTGAGGTGTGGTGTATGGTGTGGGTGTGGTGGATGTGGGTGTGGTGTGTGGTGTGGTTTATGGTGGGTGTGGGAGTGTGGTGGTCGGTGTATGGTGGGGGTGTGTGTGTGTATAGAGTGGTGTGTGGGTGGGTGGTGTATGGCGTGGGTGTGTGGGGGGTGTGTGGTGGGGGTGTGTGGTGTATGGTGTGGATGTGGTGGGAGGTGTGGGTTGGTGTGGTGGGGTGTGGTGTGGTGCATGGTGTGGGTGTGGTGGGTGTGTGATGGGTGTGCGGTGTGGGTGTGGTGAGGGTGTGATGTGGGTGTGATCTGGTGTATGGTGTGGGTGTGGTGGGTGGGTGGTGTGGGTGCGTTGTGTGGTGGGTGTGGTGGGTGTGGGTGTGGTGGGTGTGCGGTGTGGGTGTGGTGTGGTGGGTGTGCGGTGTGGGTGTGGTGTGGTGTATGGTGTGGGTGTGGTGGGTGTGGTGTGGGTGTGATGTGGTGTATGGTGTGGGTGTGGTGGGTGTGTGCTAACTCAGGTCAGTTGTCCTGATGAACGAGCCCTGAGTCTTCTATTTATTTATAGGAAAATGAAATATAAATTCAAAAACATAAAAAGAGCAGTTAAAACTTAGTACGGCGGAACCACAAGAAACCGGAGAAGACATAAAAGAACTGCCACACACCTCCGCCACTTCCACCACCTCCACCTCCACCACCTCCCCCACCCCACCACCTCCACCTCCTCCACCTCCACCACTCCACCTCCACCACCTCCCCCACCCCACCATCTCCACCTCTACCACACCCACCCCACAACCTCCACCTCCACCACCTCCACCTCCACCACCTCCACCTCCCCCACCCCACCACCTCCACCTCCAACTCCAACAACACCACCAACAACTCCACAACCTCAACCACCTCCCACACCACCACCACCTCTACCACCACCACCAACACCACCACACCTCTACACCAACACACCCCTACCACCTCCACCACCACCTCCACCAGCTCCACAACCAATATATCCCCCACCATCTCAACCTCTACCAACCCCACCCCACAACCTCCACCCCCCACCTCCACCACCTCCACCACCTCCACCACAGCCACCTCTACCACCCCTACCCCACAACCACCACCTCCACCAACTCCACTACCAATATATCCCCCCCGTCACCTCCACCTCACCACAGCCACCTCCACCACCTCCCCACCCCACCTCTACCACCCCCACACCACAACCACCACCTCCACCAGCTCCACTACCAATATAACCACCCCCATCACCTCCACATCCACCACCTCCATCACCTCTACCATCTCCACCTCTACCAGCTCCACCCCACAACCTCCACGCACACACACATACACACATACACCCACCCACACATACCCACACATGCATACACACACATACACACACATAGACACACATACACACACATACACACACATACACACATACATACGCCCCACAACATTCCGTCCACCCACTGACAAGTTCGCCGGGTTGGGCTTTGTCAACACCTTGTTGTAAAGGTGACTGCCCCGGAAGCGGGGACGGGCGGGGGCGGGGCGGGGCGGGGCGGGGCGGGGCGGGCGGGCGGGGCGGGCGGGGCGGGCGGGGCGGGGCGCCGGGCGCGCGGGGCGCGGGCGGGGCGGGGCGGGGCAGGGCGGGGCAGGGCGGGGCGGGGCGGGCGGGCGGGGCGGGGCGGGGCGGGGCGGGCGGGGCGGGGGCGGGGCGGGCGGGGCGGGCGGGGCGGGGCGGGCGGGCCGGGGCGGGCGGGGCCGGGGGCGGGGCGGGCCGGGGGCGGGGCGGGGTGCGAGCAAGGTAAGGCGAGGCAAGGCCAGGAAGGTGCAGAGAGGGAAAGTGAAGAGGAATGGAAAGAGAAAAGGAGAAAGGGAAAAGGGGAGGGGAAGCGAAAACGTCGAAGGGGAAAAGGGAAGAAAGGAAAAGAGGAAGTTGGGAAGGAGGGGGAAAGGGAAGGAGACGACCAAAGGGGGTAAGGGGGAAGAGGGAGGGGAAGGGGACGGGAGCTCAAGTGCCTAGGCAGGGAAAGGGCAGGGGAAGAGGGGCGGGAAGGGAAGAAGAAAGCGCACGGGGAAGGGGAAGGGAGAGGGGTCACGGGGAAAGGGGAAAGGGAAGGGGGGAAAGGAAATCTAAAGGGGAAGGGGGGAGGGGAAGGGGGGAATGGGGAGGGGAAGGGGAAGGGGAGGGGAATGGGAATGGGAATGGGAAGGGGGGATGAATGGGAGGGGAAAGGGAAAGGGGAAGGAGAAGGAGCAGGAGAAGGAAAATGGAAGGGGAAGGCGGAAGGGGGAGGGGAAGGGCAGAGGAATGCCGGGTATTGGTAAGAGACGGTGGCGGAGCAGGTCAGGATGGAAAGAGTTAGGATAAAGGGCGCATTCCATATACGCGTAATGCGTAATGCGTTATGCGTTACGCGTTATGCGTTATGCGAATGCCAGCATTCCATATACGCGTAATGCGTAATGCGTTATGTGGCGCACGACTGGCTATATTTAAAAAATAAAAATAAACAATTATTCTCCATACTGCTCTGTATGTGACCAAATATTGCATGTATATCTATGTAACTTTTTGTATGTCACATGGGGGTTCCTACCTTTATTATAACCAAATTATAGATAAGTATTCATATTTCTGTGCATATGGTAGCATTTTTAGCTTTCCCCTAACCCTATGTCTCCCTGGTGCCCAGCTCACCATGTGTTTCCAATTAGCACCCCTCTGACTCAGGTTTCTATTCACATCCAGCTTGACGCATAACGCATTACGCACCGATCGCTACAGGGACCGATCGGGATAATGAATTTCTGACGCATTCGCATTCGCATTACGCATTACGCGTGTATGGAATGTAGCTCATAGGTTTCAAGGCGTTTCGATTTTTTGTTGCATTCGCATTCGCATTCGCATTACGCATTACGCGTATATGGAATGCGCCCTTAAGAGTGGCGAGGAGTTGACACTTAAAGACAATAAACATTACTAGTTATTATTAGTTACAGTCAATCTAGAACTAGATGGTAGATTGATTGGTTGTTGGAGTTTTACGTCCTGGCAACATCTAAGGTCACATCAGGACGGATACTAACTGATGACAGTGTACACTCATGGTGACTTTATAGCACTGCCTCACTGGGAGACCAGGCCGCCAGCACCATGACGTGATATCCCACTAAGTCACATTAACCTGACAGTGGGCGAACCAGTCCTTGCCCTATGCTAATATTGTCGACCGCTTGGCTAGGAAGCGACAAATATCAATTATTAAGTCATCGGTTTGACTCGACCAGGGTTCGAACCCGTGGGGTACACATATGACTATGATACTATTGATAGCTGCATATATCCAATATATCCCCATATATATATTTATTTAGTTTATCCCCATATATTTATTCAGAGGTACAGTGAGTGTGTGTAGGGGGGGGGGGGGGGGGGGGGAAGCAGGTGCTGCGCAGAACGTGGCAGCCCCCCAACACCCCCCCCACCCCCCCCCCCCCCCCCCCCAACGGACATGAGTGAGAGCAGGAGGTAGTTGTAGGTTAAGAAGGCCCAACCAGCAGATGAATGGGAGGGGGGGTAGTAGAGGCTAGCAGAGGATGAAGCTTCCGGCCTTATTATACTCGTATAATGGCTTATACAGCATATATACATATGTTGTGGTCTGCACTGACCTCTCAGGCAAGGAGCCGCATAGACACGTAGGCATGGGTAGTGTGTTGATATCAGGGAGCCTAGGTGGTGTAATAGTTAGCACACTGACCCAGAATGCAAAGAGATGTGGGTTTGAGTCCTGCTCTAGGTACAATATTTCCTATTTTCATCACCCCCCACGACACTGGTTGCCGTGACCATGATCCTGTACAAGCTATGCTCTGTATAGTTGTTGAACCTACCCAATGTATGTATGTGTTAGTGCATTGCCTGTATGTATGTAATTGTACGCATTAAGAGAATTACAATTCCAGGGGGATGATTGTAGTGGTCTGCACTGACCTCTCAGACAAGGAGCCGCATAGACAGGTAGGTGAGGGTAGTGTGTTGATATCAGGGAGCCTAGGTGGTGTAATGGTTAGCACACTGGCCCGGAATGCAAAGAGATGTGTGTTCAAGTCCTGCTCTAGGCACAATATTTCCCATTTTCATCAACCCCACGACACATATATATACATGTAATAATAAAGCCTTCATTTTGCTGAGAGTGTATATATATAAACATGAGCCGTGTGGTCAGTCTCAGCCTAAGGCCTAACAGGAGGCCTAAGACATCCTGACCGGGGGGGGTCAAACAAAGTGCCGGGTGGTCAGTTGGTGGGGGGGGGGGGCGGGCCTCTGTGCTGAGGTGGGGGTAGGTGGTGGAGGAGTGGGGTTGGGTTGGGCTTGCGGTGGGGGTGGGGGGGGGGGTGACCGGTGGCTCTCGCCTCAGGTATGTAAACTTCACAACAAGCCAGGTGTGGTTGGACCATAAAGCACACTCACTCACCCCAACACCAGCAACACCAACACCATCAACGCCATCAACAACATGAACACTAACAAACCAACACAATAAACTAGGTTGCTTGGTTGGTTGTTGGAGTTTTACATCCTGGTAACATCTAACGTCATATCAGGATGGGAACCGACTTGTGGCAGTGCACACTCATTGTGACTTTACAGTGCTGCACCACTGGGAGACCAGGCTGCCAGCACCATGACGCGATATCCCACACAATCACATTATCCTGACACTGAGCCAACCAGTCCTTGTCCTATCCTAATAATGCTGAGCGCCAGGCTAGGAAGCGAGAAGCATCAGTCCTTAAGTTATTGATTTGACTCGACCAGGGTTCGAATACGTGGGTTCGAATCTCAAAACGGGAGACGGACGCTCAACTTATTCAGCCATCCCGTCTGGTACAACAAACCAGCTGTGGCTAGACTGCAATGCACACTCACTCACCCGAACACCAGCAGTTACACCAGTAAAGCTTATTTTATTTAACGATGCCTCTAGAGCACATTCATTTTTATCATCGCCTCTCAGAAAAATTTAAAATAAGAAACGCTTGTTTGCCACTATACAGACAAAGAAACTTATTTATTTTGGCCACATCATTTGTCAGAGTTCAATATACCGTACATTGTTGGAAGTGAAGGTGAATGGCAGCAGAGGGAGAGGGAGACCAAGATGGTTTACAAATATTTCACAGTGGACAGGCTTGAATTATTCACAGTTTATCAGAACAGCATACCATCGGGCAAGTGGAGAACCATTGCATCCAACCCTCGACTAGAGGACGGAACTATTGATTGATTGATTGGATATCAAACATATCATCATTCTGACATATTTCTTTGGAGGAAACCCACTGCCGCCACACAGGCTACGCTTTCAGATAAGCAGCAAGGGGTCTTTTATATGC
>CM059200.1:35731046-35826037 GCA_030323885.1 Branchipolynoe longqiensis
TAACTTTTGATATATTTGAAATGTAAACATATCAAATTAATTTCGGCAAGCACGCCAAAACGCTAGGTTTCTGCAGTAACAGCTTCTATTAAATTCCCTCAGTGTCTCCTTATATGTGGCAACAGATGTTTAATAAGAGCGCCAGTATCTAAGTTAGATATGCAGAATCAAATCTATTGCTTTTGGAGAGTTTCCAGTCGCATTGGTGTGCTGAAGGCTGCAAATCTTCAGCACTGTATGGGCACTGCTGAAAGCAGTCCCATCTGTCGGGAGTTGGCTTCCAATGAAGAAATTAGGGGCGAGGGTGGAAGGAAGGAAAAAGGCAGCCTAAGAGCCCAACCACAGTCCTCTTAGAGGGCCAGGAGAGGCTGGGTGGTTGGTGTAGTTTTATGCCCCACTAAGACCCCCACTAGCCAGCCATACCAGGATGTGCACCAACTTGTGACAGCACACACTCATGGTGACTTTATAGTGCTGCCCTACTGGGAAATCAGACAACTGGGACCATATCCTGATGTCCCACACAGTCACATTATCCTGACATTGTGCGCCCAGTTCCTATCCTAACCTCATAACGCCAAGCCCCAAGCAGCAACAGGTACCTCTTTTATAAGTCATTGACTCGACCAGTATCCAAACTTCAATCCCTCCAGATTCACCGGTATGCACAGGGAGTCCGGCCAAGGCCAGAGGAAGAAGTGAAGTGAGGATGGAATTAGTTAGGCAATGGGTGGGGTTACCTGATAGGTGTTAGTGAAAATTAGTGGTTAGGTGGTGGTGGTGTCAAGTCAGGTGTGGGGACGAGGTGGGGGCCTGCTAGTACTCAGTGTCAGGGTCTGGGTGACCGACAGTGTTGATGATATCTGCATTTTGGCAGTAGAAGCGAGCAAGTGCTTTCCAGGATGACTTGGAAATCCTGGAGAGGATGGCCAGAGCGGCCCTATTGTCGCTGAGTTAGCGGTCAAAATCCTCCATGAAATCACTGATGCCAGATCTGTCGACAGCGCCACATGAGGCGAGTATGTGGGCCACATTGAAGATCTTACTGCCGCAGGGACAGCACTGGAGTTTGAGGATATCAATCCAATGGAAGCGGATTCAAATCTATGGTGTTGTTTTGGGGAGTTTTCAGTCGCATTGGTGCGCTGAAGGCTGCAAACCTGCATCACTGAATGGGTACCGCTGAAAGCGGTCCCATGTGGTTTGTTTTGGTTTTGAAAATGTGATGTTTTGATCGGACCATGCACCTTTAAGACGATACCACAGTCCACTGTGTACCCTCCCCTCCCACACTTCTCCTACCATCACCCCACCCCCTCCACCAGCCACCCACCCCCATCCACCATCCCCATACCTTATCGCAATCATTAGTTGCCCCGTGGGATTGGCACAAGGTTTTGTGGCTGTGTTACAGTGAGATGGATTAGCGATGTCCCAACCCACACTTGGCAGAGAGGGTGGTGGTAGGTGGTGAGTGGTGGGTGGGAGTGGAGCGGGGGTGGGTGGGGGGTGAGGTGGATGGGGTGGAGGTGTGGTGGTGGAGGTGTGGTGGGGATGGGAGGGGTTGAAGTGGGGTGGGGTGGGGATGGGGTATGTGTGGTGGGGTGGAATGGGGATGAGGGTTGGGGCGTGGTAGTGATGGTGGGGTGTGGGTGTGTGGTGGTGGTTGGGTGTGGATTGGGGTGTGGTGGGGTTGGGTAGTGATCGGGTGTGGGGGTGTGGTGGGCGTCAGATTTGGTGGGTGTGGGGTGTGGGGTGTGGTAGGGTGTGTGTGATAGGGTCTGTGGTGGTGGGGGTATCGGGTTTTGGCGGTGGGTAAGGGGCTGTTGGATGTGGTGTGGTAGGTGGTTGATGGTTGATGGGGGGTGAGTGTGGTGTATGGTGGGTGTGGCGGATGTGGGTGTTGTTGTGTGAGGTATATGTGGGTGTGGGTGTGTATGGTCGGTGTAATGGTGGGGGTGTGTGTGAGTATAAGTGGTGTGTGGTTGGGTGGTGTATGGCGTGGTGTGTGGGGTGTGTGGTGGGGGTGTGTGGTGTATGTGTGGATGTGGGGTGTGGGTTGGTGTGGTGGGGTGTGGTGTGGTGCATGTGTGGGTGTGTTGGGTGTGTGATGGGTGTGCGGTGTGGGTGTGGTGAGGGTGTGATGTGGGTGTGATCTGGTGTATGGTGTGGGTGTGGTGGGTGGGTGGTGTGGGTGCGTTGTGTGGTGGGTGTGGTGGGTGTGGGTGTGGTGGGTGTGCGGTGTGGGTGTGGTGTGGTGGGTGTGCGGTGTGGGTGTGGTGTGGTGTATGGTGTGGGTGTGGTGGGTGTGGTGTGGGTGTGATGTGGTGTATGGTGTGGGTGTGGTGGGTGTGTGCTAACTCAGGTCAGTTGTCCTGATGAACGAGCCCTGAGTCTTCTATTTATTTATAGGAAAATGAAATATAAATTCAAAAACATAAAAAGAGCAGTTAAAACTTAGTACGGCGGAACCACAAGAAACCGGAGAAGACATAAAAGAACTGCCACACACCTCCGCCACTTCCACCACCTCCACCTCCACCACCTCCCCCACCCCACCACCTCCACCTCCTCCACCTCCACCACTCCACTACCACACCTCCCCCACCCCACCATCTCCACCTCTACCACACCCACCCCACAACCTCCACCTCCACCACCTCCACCTCCACCACCTCCACCTCCCCCAAGCCACCACCTCCACCCGCTCCATCTCCACCACCTCCACAACCTCCACCTCAACCACCTCCCACACCCCACCATCTCCACCTCTACCACCCCCACCCCACAACCTCTACCACCCCTACCACACAACCTCCACCTCCACCAGCTCCACCAGCTCCACTACCAATATATCCCCCACCATCTCACCTCTACAACCCCACCCCACAAACCACCCACCCCCCACCTCCACCACCTCCACCACCTCCACACAAGCCACCACCCCACCCCTACCCACAACCTCCACCTCCACAGCTCCACTACCAATATATCCACCCCCGTCACCTCCACCTCCACCACAGCCACTCTCCACCACCTCCCCACCCCACCTCTACCACCCCCACACCACAAGCACCACCTCCACCAGCTCCACTACCAATATAACCACCCCCATCACCTCCACATCCACCACCTCCATCACCTCTACCATCTCCACCTCTACCAGCTCCACCCCACAACCTCCACGCACACACACATACACACATACACCCACCCACACATACCCACACATGCATACACACACATACACACACATAGACACACATACACACACATACACACACATACACACATACATACGCCCCACAACATTCCGTCCACCCACTGACAAGTTCGCCGGGTTGGGCTTTGTCAACACCTTGTTGTAAAGGTGACTGCCCCGGAAGCGGGGCGGGGCGGGGCGGGGGGCGGGGCGGGGCGGGGCGGGGCGGGGCGGGGCGGGGCGGGGCGGGGCGGGGCGCGGCGGGGCGGCGGCGGCGCGGGGCGGGGCGGGCGGCGGCAGGGCGGGGCAGGGCGGGGCGGGGCGGGGCGGGGCGGGGCGGGGCGGTGCGGGGCGGAGGCCGGGCGGCCGGGGCGCGAGGCGGGGCGGCGGGGCGGGGCGGGGCGGGGCGGGAGCGGGGCGGACGGGCCGGGGCGGGGCGGGCCGGGGCGGGGCGGGGGAAGGTGCGAAGGTAAGGCGGAGGCAAGCGGGAAGGGGCAGAGGAGGGAAAGTGGAAGAGGAATGGAAAGAGAAAGAAGAAGGGAAAGGGGAGAAAAAGGGGACGGGGAAGCTGGAAGGGGAAGGGGAATGAGAAGGGAAAAGGGGAAGTGGGGGAATGGAGGGGGAAGGGGAAAGAGGACGACAAGGGAGGGAAGGGGGGAAGAGGGAGGGGAAGGGGAAGGGGAGGGCAGGGCCGAGGGCAGGGGAAGGGGCAGGGGAGAGGGGGCGGGGAAGGGGAAGGGGAGAGCGGCACGGGGAAGGGGAAAGGGAGAGGGGCACGGGGAAGGGGAAGGGGAAGGGGGGAAGGGAAATGGAAAGGGGAAGGGGGGAGGGGAAGGGGGGAATGGGGAGGGGAAGGGGAAGGGGAGGGGAATGGGAATGGGAATGGGAAGGGGGGATGAATGGGAGGGGAAAGGGAAAGGGGAAGGAGAAGGAGCAGGAGAAGGAAAATGGAAGGGGAAGGCGGAAGGGGGAGGGGAAGGGCAGAGGAATGCCGGGTATTGGTAAGAGACGGTGGCGGAGCAGGTCAGGATGGAAAGAGTTAGGATAAAGGGCGCATTCCATATACGCGTAATGCGTAATGCGTTATGCGTTACGCGTTATGCGTTATGCGAATGCCAGCATTCCATATACGCGTAATGCGTAATGCGTTATGTGGCGCACGACTGGCTATATTTAAAAAATAAAAATAAACAATTATTCTCCATACTGCTCTGTATGTGACCAAATATTGCATGTATATCTATGTAACTTTTTGTATGTCACATGGGGGTTCCTACCTTTATTATAACCAAATTATAGATAAGTATTCATATTTCTGTGCATATGGTAGCATTTTTAGCTTTCCCCTAACCCTATGTCTCCCTGGTGCCCAGCTCACCATGTGTTTCCAATTAGCACCCCTCTGACTCAGGTTTCTATTCACATCCAGCTTGACGCATAACGCATTACGCACCGATCGCTACAGGGACCGATCGGGATAATGAATTTCTGACGCATTCGCATTCGCATTACGCATTACGCATTACGCATGTATGGAATGTAGCTCATAGGTTTCAAGGCGTTTCGATTTTTTGTTGCATTCGCATTCGCATTCGCATTACGCGTATATGGAATGCGCCCTTAAGAGTGGCGAGGAGTTGACACTTAAAGACAATAAACATTACTAGTTATTATTAGTTACAGTCAATCTAGAACTAGATGGTAGATTGATTGGTTGTTGGAGTTTTACGTCCTGGCAACATCTAAGGTCACATCAGGACGGATACTAACTGATGACAGTGTACACTCATGGTGACTTTATAGCACTGCCTCACTGGGAGACCAGGCCGCCAGCACCATGACGTGATATCCCACTAAGTCACATTAACCTGACAGTGGGCGAACCAGTCCTTGCCCTATGCTAATATTGTCGACCGCTTGGCTAGGAAGCGACAAATATCAATTATTAAGTCATCGGTTTGACTCGACCAGGGTTCGAACCCGTGGGGTACACATATGACTATGATACTATTGATAGCTGCATATATCCAATATATCCCCATATATATATTTATTTAGTTTATCCCCATATATTTATTCAGAGGTACAGTGAGTGTGTGTAGGGGGGGGGGGGGGGGGGGGGGGAAGCGGTGCTGCGCAGACGTGGCGCCCCCCCCCCCCCCCCCCCCCCCCCCCCCCCCCCCCCCCCAACGGACATGAGTGAGAGCAGGATGGTAGTTGTAGGTTAAGAAGGCCCAACCAGCAGATGACTGGGAGGGGGGGTAGTAGAGGCTAGGAGAGGATGGAAGCTTCCGGCCTTATTATACTCGTATAATGGCTTATACAGCATATATACATATGTTGTGGTCTGCACTGACCTCTCAGGCAAGGAGCCGCATAGACACGTAGGCATGGGTAGTGTGTTGATATCAGGGAGCCTAGGTGGTGTAATAGTTAGCACACTGACCCAGAATGCAAAGAGATGTGGGTTTGAGTCCTGCTCTAGGCACAATATTTCCTATTTTCATCACCCCCCACGACACTGGTTGCCGTGACCATGATCCTGTACAAGCTATGCTCTGTATAGTTGTTGAACCTACCCAATGTATGTATGTGTTAGTGCATTGCCTGTATGTATGTAATTGTACGCATTAAGAGAATTACAATTCCAGGGGGATGATTGTAGTGGTCTGCACTGACCTCTCAGACAAGGAGCCGCATAGACAGGTAGGTGAGGGTAGTGTGTTGATATCAGGGAGCCTAGGTGGTGTAATGGTTAGCACACTGGCCCGGAATGCAAAGAGATGTGTGTTCAAGTCCTGCTCTAGGCACAATATTTCCCATTTTCATCAACCCCACGACACATATATATACATGTAATAATAAAGCCTTCATTTTGCTGAGAGTGTATATATATAAACATGAGCCGTGTGGTCAGTCTCAGCCTAAGGCCTAACAGGAGGCCTAAGACATCCTGACCGGGGGGGGTCAAACAAAGTGCCGGGTGGTCAGTTGGTGGGGGGGGGGGGGCGGGCCTCTGTGCTGAGGTGGGGGTAGGTGGTGGAGGAGTGGGGTTGGGTTGGGCTTGCGGTGGGGGTGGGGGGGGGGGTGACCGGTGGCTCTCGCCTCAGGTATGTAAACTTCACAACAAGCCAGGTGTGGTTGGACCATAAAGCACACTCACTCACCCCAACACCAGCAACACCAACACCATCAACGCCATCAACAACATGAACACTAACAAACCAACACAATAAACTAGGTTGCTTGGTTGGTTGTTGGAGTTTTACATCCTGGTAACATCTAACGTCATATCAGGATGGGAACCGACTTGTGGCAGTGCACACTCATTGTGACTTTACAGTGCTGCACCACTGGGAGACCAGGCTGCCAGCACCATGACGCGATATCCCACACAATCACATTATCCTGACACTGAGCCAACCAGTCCTTGTCCTATCCTAATAATGCTGAGCGCCAGGCTAGGAAGCGAGAAGCATCAGTCCTTAAGTTATTGATTTGACTCGACCAGGGTTCGAATACGTGGGTTCGAATCTCAAAACGGGAGACGGACGCTCAACTTATTCAGCCATCCCGTCTGGTACAACAAACCAGCTGTGGCTAGACTGCAATGCACACTCACTCACCCGAACACCAGCAGTTACACCAGTAAAGCTTATTTTATTTAACGATGCCTCTAGAGCACATTCATTTTTATCATCGCCTCTCAGAAAAATTTAAAATAAGAAACGCTTGTTTGCCACTATACAGACAAAGAAACTTATTTATTTTGGCCACATCATTTGTCAGAGTTCAATATACCGTACATTGTTGGAAGTGAAGGTGAATGGCAGCAGAGGGAGAGGGAGACCAAGATGGTTTACAAATATTTCACAGTGGACAGGCTTGAATTATTCACAGTTTATCAGAACAGCATACCATCGGGCAAGTGGAGAACCATTGCATCCAACCCTCGACTAGAGGACGGAACTATTGATTGATTGATTGGATATCAAACATATCATCATTCTGACATATTTCTTTGGAGGAAACCCACTGCCGCCACACAGGCTACGCTTTCAGATAAGCAGCAAGGGGTCTTTTATATGCACTTTCCCACAGGTAGGATAGCCATTACCACAGCCTTTGATGAACCAGTTGTGGACCACTAGTTGGAACGGAAAATAACGCAAACTGCAAACGGGTCCACTGAACAGGTTCGATAGGATGAAAGACACCTTCACAGGCGGACACTCTACTGCCTGAGCTATGTCCCGCTACCTACATCGGCAACACCAAGTGAGTGTGTGAGTGTGTGAGTGTATGAGGGTGTGAGTGTGTGAGTGTGTGAGTGTGTGAGTGTGTGAGTGTGTGAGTGTGTGAGTGTGTGAGTGTGTGTGTGTGAGTGTGTGAGTGTGTGAGTGTGTGAGTGAGTGTGAGATGTGGAGTTTGAGAGTGTGAGATAGTCGTGAATGAATGTGTAGAGAAGTGAGAGAGATTAATAATATTATCAATTAGTTGATTGCTTAGATGGATTTAGTCTGCAAGCGATAAGATGGGTTAGCCGATATATAGCTAAATAGCTCGAGTGATCTCTATATTATCTATTACCTATCTAGATATGTATATATGCGTATCTATCTATATATATATATATATATATATGTATATATAGATATATATCTATATATATATCTATATATCTATGTATCTATACATCTATACTATATATATATATCTATATATTTATATATCTATATATGTATATATATATACATATATCTATATCTATATATCTATGTATCTATACATCTATATTTATATATCTATATGTCATTATATCTATTTATCTATATAGTTATACATATATAGAGCTATATGTGTATATGTATATATATCTATATATCTATATATATATATCTCTATATCTATATATCTAATATATCTATATATCTAGTAGTATATATTGCCTATTATTAATCTATATAGATCTATATAATCTATTATAATATATATATATTCTATATCTATATCTATATATCTATTATTATCTATAGACATCTTCAGATTCCAATTTCTATCTTCAACCCCCCACCACCAGACCTGCTGAACCCAACCCATGCCTACAATGTACCTTGGGTTTTCAGGCCATTGTGTGCCACCAGAACCCGGGCGATGCAGTGTAAGCGCACAATTATCTGACCACGTGGGGAAACAATACAAGGCCCATCTACTCACCCAGGTTGGTTGGTTGTTGGAGTTTTATATCCTAGCAAAACCTAAGGTCACATCAGGACGGGTACCGACTTGTAACAGTGCATACTCATGGCGACTTTATAGTGGTTCCCCAGTGAGAAATCAGGCCGCCAGCACCATGACCCGATATCCCACTCAGTCACATTATCGGGACGCTAAGCTATCCAGTCCTTGCCCTATCCTATTAATGCCGAGTGCCAGGCTAGGAAGCAACAAATATCAATTTTAAAGTCATTGGTGTGACTCAACCGGGATCCAAATTCCTGACCTTCCGCACATGAGGCCCGCGCGCTACCTATTTGGCCACCACCCCCGGTCCTCACCCAGATGTCACCCAGTGTCCTTAAAAAACACTAAGTGGCACAGTCTACATTTGTCCGTTTCTCGCCGCCGGGGGGGGAAGGCCAGAATTAGAGATAGGGCTAAAATTGCATAAGCAATTCATCTATAGTTTCTGCCTCATTTCTTTTTAAAAGCTGCATAGTCCGATGAAGCATCAACAGAATTATCTAGATTTGATTCTCGACATCTAACTTAAATACTGATCAATGCACTTTTAATGCTTTTGTTGCCACATAGAAGGGAATACTGAGTCTGAACGGACCAATGCTACGGCACTGACAAAAGATATATATGAATAAAATTAATTTACCCCTACAAATATATATCTACTGCATTAACAGTTACCCACGCACCACAAATAAACAGCATACAATACAATGACAGTATTTCCTTTCTGTGCCTTTATACTCGCATAATACATTGTACATCACGCATACATATACGCCATTTGGTGCATTCGGAGTTAGCCACCCACTCACCCACCACAAATAATCTGCATACATTATAATGAAAGTAATTCTCTTCCACCCCGTTATACTCACATAATACATTATACATCACACACATATATACACCATTTAGAGTTACCCACCCACCACAGATAATCAGCATACGATATAATGAATGTAATTCCCTTCCGCTGTTGTCATAAGTTGGAACCTGTCTTGATATGATATTAGATTTTGCACATGACGTAAAACTCCAACAACCAATCAGATTTACCCACCCACCACAAACATACAAGCAGCCTGCGTCACCTTCACCCCATCACTCGGCCCTCCAGGACCCTGTCATGTTTACATCGCCTCTCAGCCCACCTCATCAACCCCTCCCCGGTCCTTGCCACCAAAGGTTGCTTCTAAATCACCCTCCTCCAGTGCACAACCTCGTGCTGCAGCATTCCGGACAGTCATCACACCCAGAATGCACTCTGTTCATGCCGGGTGGTGACCAGCGTGAATTGCTCCACCTAGAACTTACATCACACCCAGAATGCACTCTGTTCATGCTGGGTGGTGACCAGTGTGAATTGCTCCACCTACAACTTACATCACACTCAGAATGTACTCTGTTCATGCCGGGTGGTGACCAGTGTGAATTGCTCCACCTACAACTTACATCACACTCAGAATGTACTCTCTTCATGCCGGGTGGTGACCAGCGTGAATTGCTCCGCCTACAACTTACATCACACCCAGAATGCACTCTGTTCATGCCGGGTGGTGACCAGCATGAATGGCTTCACCTACAACTTACATCACACCCAGAATGCACTCTGTTCATGCTGGGTGGTGACCAGCATGAATCGCTTCACCTACAACTTACATCACACCCAGAATGCACGCTGTTCATGCCGGGTGGTGACCAGCGTGAATTGCTCCACCTACAACTTACATCACACCCAGAATGCACTCTGTTCATGCTGGGTGGTGACCAGCGTGAATTGCTCCACCTACAATTTACATCACACCCAGAATGCACTCTGTTCATGCCGGGTGGTGACCAGTGTGAATTGCTTCACCTACAACTTACACCACACCCAGAATACACTCTGTTCATGCCGGGTGGTGACCAGCATGAATTGTTTGGCTTACAACTTACATCACGCCCAGAATGCACTCTGCTCATGCCCGGTGGTGACGAGCGTGAATTGCTCCACCTACAACTTACAATTCACCCAGAATGCACTCTGTTCATGCCGAGTGGTGACCAGCATGAATTGCTCCGACTACATCTTACAAATGCAGACGGAGGACTTCATTTAACGGCCCCGTTTTGGTAGATTATGGGATTGGAATCCATGGGTTTGAACCATGGTGGAGTCAAACCAATGACTTAAGAATTGATACCTGTCGCTTCCTTGCCAGATGCTCGGTGGTGAGCGAATCGGTAGAGGGCAGGCTTCCCGTGCAGAAGGTCGGGAATTCGATTCCCGGTAGAGTAAAATCAATGACTTACAAAATTGGTACATTTCATTACCTAGCCAGGTGCTCGGCATTATTAGGATAGGGCAAAGACTGGTTGGCTCAGTGTCAGGATAATGTGACTGAGTGGGAAACCAGATCATGGTGCTGGCAGCCTGTTCTCCCAGTGAGTAGCG
Source organism: Branchipolynoe longqiensis (assembly GCA_030323885.1). Classification (NCBI taxonomy): domain Eukaryota; kingdom Metazoa; phylum Annelida; class Polychaeta; order Phyllodocida; family Polynoidae; genus Branchipolynoe; species Branchipolynoe longqiensis. Next base: position 35,741,927 of record CM059200.1, read on the forward strand.
CTATACAGTTACCATGAGTGTGCGCACTATAATCCCATATTTATGTCTTCCATCAAATCAATGTCTCCAAAAAAGCTTGTTTTATTTAATTATGCCTCTAGAGCACATTGATTTTTATCATTGGCTATTGGATGTCAAAGATATGGTCATTCTGACACATTTCTTTAGAGGAAATCCACTGCCGCCACATAGGCTAGTCTTTCCACTAAGCAGCAAGGGTCTTTTACATGCACTTTCCCAAATCAGGACAACACCTATCACAGCCTTTGATGAACCAATTGTGGACCACTGGTTGTAACGGAAAATAGCCCAAACTGCAAATGGGTCCACTGAGCAGGATCGATCGCATAACCCACACCTTCACAGCTGGAAAACTCTACCGCCTGAGCTATGTCTCCACGTCTCCACGCAATCAAAGTCTCCACGTTTATCCATAGTTAGAAACGGTGTCCCACCTTCTTAATCTAGAAAAATGGCGACACATACCCCTCTGTACAATATGAAGAAAGTATAATTAATCAGGGGAAGTGTTTGCATCTTGTTTTACATCCTAGAAACATCTACAGTCATATCAGGACCGGAACTGACTTGTGTAACAGTGCGCACTCATGATGACTTTATAGTGATGCCCCACTGGGAAATCAGGCCACCGGCACCATGACCCAATATCCACTGAGTCACATTATCCTGACACCGAGCTAATCAGTCCTAGGCCTATCCTTTTAATGTCGAGCGCCAGGCTAGGAAGCGACAAATTCCAATTTAATAAGTCATGGGTTTGAATCGACAGGGAACCAGAACTCCCGATCTCCTGTACCGATTCGCCCACCGTACATCAAACTTAAGCCTCATCTCAGCCAATACTCGCCCCACAGGCCTGCGGGCGTCAAAGCCAACATCGTGCAATAACCGCTTATTATCCTGCCGACATTTTAATTTAGCGCAAATTTGCATGCGTTTGAGAGATTGCAGATTAGACGGGAAAGTCTTCCTTTGTTCTTGTTTCTCCAGTACCCGCCATGCCTCAAGCCGTGAAGTCACTCAACCATGTAATTGTCATCCCGAGGTAGCGGGTGGGAGAGGTCAGGCAGTCAGGGGTGGTGGTGGGGTGGTGGCAGAGGGGGTAGAGGGGGTCGACAAACCTCTTCTATCTCCTCTCTACTGGCCCCGCTCCTTCTCGATAATTTCTGAAAAGAGTTCCAGAAGGGGGAGCCGCCCAGCAGTTCACTTTCTACCTCTTACTCCATCCCTTTCTCTGGCTGGCCGACTGGGCGCCACAGGTCAAAGAGGCATTGCCCTTTGACTCAACTTTCTTTCCTCTGTTCCTTTTTCACTGTTTCACAACCAGCCGGGATGGCCAAATGAGTTAGGGCGTCAGTCTCCCATGCTGGTAGACCGTGGGGTCATGGGTTCGAACCCTGGTTGAGTCAAACCAATGACTTAAAAATTGATACTTGTCGCTTCCTAGCCAGGTGCTCAGCATTATTAGGACAGGGCAAAGGACTGGCATGCTCAGTGTCAGGATAATGTGACTGAGTGGGATACCAGGTCATGGTGCCAGTGGCCTGGTTTCCCAGTGGGACAGCACTATAAAGTCACCATGAGTGCGCACTGTCACAAGTCGGTACCCGTCCTGATACGACCTTAGATGTTGCTAGGATGTAAAACAAAAACAAACAAAACATCACTGTTTCACTTTGTTCTTGCCTGCAGATTCAACCTTTTCCCGTCCCTTCCTCCTGAACCATCGGCTACTGTGTGATGAATTTATTTACCCTGCTCATAACGGATAAGTGTGTTAATACTTGTTTTCACCGCTGGGCAGGACTAGTCTAATTTGATTCAAATCTTTTGAATTTAGTTTTAGTAATAATTTAGTTTTTCTTGTTTCTTGTTTATGACTTGTAAACCGGTTTGTAGATTGCAAATAGTGCAAAATCCACACAAAAGTCTAAGTGGGAAGTGAATTCTGAAATTAAAGTCTACACAATGCAATAAGTAATGAGTAAGAGAAGAGGTACATCACATCATTTTACATTTACTTGCAATTAGGATTTCGAATTCAATAAATACTAATACCTTTAATTACTTATTAATTATATGCAACATTAATTGTATGCAGCTTTAATTGTATGCAGCTTTAATTATATGCAATATTAAATTGTATGTAACTTTAATTGCATGAAATTATATACAAATTAAATGATATGCAATGTAAAATGTATGTAACTTTAATTACATGCAGCCTTAATTACTCTCATTGAGATGCGGCAATTAATTTGTTAATTAGGTTAAATCTACAAATAAGTTATTATTAGAAAACAATGTGTCGGATGCGAGTGCACAGCTACAATTGTGATTCGGTACCGCTCCAACGCCTAGTTGTTATTGTTGTAAAGTACCTCCCGCTTCTACAAGTGTCCCACATGAAGTTAAATCTTCATTCCGAAGAACGAACCAATTTACCAGTGCCGTTCTATATTGCTGCAGTGCTGCAGCCTGTAACCGTCAAGGTTACGAACCCCCCAAGAGCGAGAGAGAGTGGTGGTGACTGAGAATACGGGTGTTCGGAGTTCCACTGGTCCCTCAGGAAGGACTGAAGCTGTGACCCAGTATGCCAGGTCACATCTTCAGCTTACATGATGGAAGGTTGGAGGAGGGGGTGAATAGAGACACACCATGATATAAGAAGTGGTATTTTATCTCATGTACAAGATTTTCCGGGACAATTTCACGGCAATCTGCACTAGACAAAAAATGTATAGCAAGAACCTTATAAAGTTTGGTCATCAGGATGCATATGTAATATTTATATAATATATCAAATATATAATATATATAAGATGTATAAGATGTATACGATGTATAAGATGGATAAGTTGATTAAGATGCATAAGAATATTATTAAGATGTATGAGATGTATAAAATATATAAGGATATTATTAAGATGTATAAGATGCATACAATGCATAAGAATATTAGTAAGATGCATAAGATGTATACGAATATTAGTAAGATGTATATGATGTATAGGATGTATAGGATGTATAAGATGCATAAGATTATAAGATGCATGAGATGTATAATATGTATAAGATGTATCAAATGTATCAAATGTATCAGATGTATAAGATGTATAATATGTATAATATGTATAATATGTATAAGATGTATACGACTAAACTATGTATGCGTTGTATAAGATTATATGATGTATACTAGCATAATATGTATAATATGTACACACATGTATACGATGCATACAATGTCTAGATGTATAATATGTATAACATGTATAAGATGCTTAAGATGCATTAGATGTATAAGATGTATAACATGTATAATATGTATAAGATGTATAAGATTATATGATCTATAGGATGTATAATATATATAAGATGTATACCATGTTTAACATGTATAACATGTATAGCATTATAAGATGTATAAGATGTATAACTATAAGATGTATACGGTTATAATATGTATCAGATGTATGAGATGTATAAGAGGTATACTATGTAAAAGATGTATAACATGTATAACATGTATAAGATGCATAACATGTATAAGATGTTGGGAGCCTATGGGAGCTGACGTGGGAAGTGACGGTGTGGCAGACATGGGGACGGGAAGGGGTGAGGGGGGGGGGGGAGGAGGGGAGGGGAGGGAAGGGGAGGAGGGGAGTGAAAGGGAGGAGGGGGCGGGACCCGACCTCACCACCACCGCCACCCCACCCACCACCCCACCCACCACCAGGGGCTTAGATCTCCCTCAGCTTGAGTAAACCAAAACGTTCCGAGAATTTAGCTGAACCTATGCTCGGAATATGATCACGTGATCACGTGACACGGAGGCCGGGCCGGGAATTCTCGGAAGGCGGCGAGTCCTGACGAGAGGTGAGTTTAATGACACTGCAATCTGGATGGCCCCCACGCCCTCTACCGGCAGTGGTGAGAGATGCGGCGATACCACGTGATGTATGTGTGGGAGATAGGCACAAGTAGCTGCGCCTCCATGATCTACGTTAGGAGGGGGGTGGAGGGGGGTGGGGGGTGGAATGAACATTTATGTATCTACTTCTACTATTCGAACCCAGGTGCAATTCTTTTTGTTCTTTCATGAAAGGGTTCTCCCCAGCTCCTGAAATTTGTTTTATTTAACAATGCCTCTAGAGCACATTCATTTTTGTTTATCATCGGCTATCGGACGGCAAGTCAAACATATGGTCATTCTGACATATTCCTTTGGAGGAAACACGCTGCCGCCATATAGGCTATTCTTTCCGATCGGCAGCTAGTGGTCTTTTATATGCACGTTTCCCACATACAGGACAGCACATGCCACACCCTTTGATGAACCAGTTGTGGACCACTGGTTGGAACAGAAAATAGCCCAAACTGCAAATGGGACCACTGAGCAGGATCGATCCGATGACCCACACCTTCAGAGGTGGACACTCTACTGCATGAGCTACGTCCCGCTCCCAGGCACGGCTACCTGTGCCTCCATGATCTACGCTAGCCGGCGGGGTAGGTGGGTGGGTGAGCATTTATTTCTCTACTATTCAAACACAGGTGCAATTCCTTTTGTTCCTTAATATTATTTATCTATTACGTAAGTGAGAAGACAATACAATTAGTTTGGTTGAACTATCTCTGGCTGGACCCTCCTTAAAAGGCCCCTCCGGTTTATTAAAGTCAACATTCTGCGCGAGTGAGGCAGATTGGGAGCATTGAGCTGGTTGCCAAGGCGCTCCAGCCCAGTCCAGTGAGCAGTAGACAAGCAAGCCGTTGTTAACATAGGCCCAATACACAATAATCGGCCCACTAGACTATAACATCACTCCGTCATATATTGGCTTAATAGGTGGCTCGCGGGCACCACCTATAATATTCATTAACCAGTGCTCAGATAGCACCACAAGACATATACAGGTTAATAGCAAACAAGCAATGCAGGTAGACTCCATTCCAAATAATATTAGCATAACAAGTTATACAGCACGAAATTGTTGTCCCCCGCTCCCTGTACACTTGCATAATCCGTTGGTTTAAACATATAGACTAACTTAGCTAAGCAGCAAGACTAATTAGGAGGGCTGAATGAGTTGAGTGTCCGTCTGCCGTTTTGGTAGATCGTGGGATTCGAACCCTGGTCACGTCAAACAAATGACTTACAAATATATACTTGTCGCTTCCTAGACTGGAGCTCGGCGATGCGGAGGCCGAATGGGTAGAGCGAGAGCCTCGCATGCGGAAGATCGGGAGTTCGGTTCTCGGTCGAATCAACTCAATTACTTATCAAATTGATACTTGTCGTGACCTAACCTGACGCTCGGCATTATTAGGATAGGGCAAGGACTGGCTTGGCTCAGTGTCAGGATAATGTTACTCAGTGGGATATTGGGTCATGGTGCCAGTGGCCTGATTTCCCAGTGGGGCAGCACTATAAAGTCGCCATGAGTGTGCACTGTCACAAGTCGGTACTTGTCCTGATATGACCTAAGATGTTGCCAGGATGCAAAACGCCAAGAAGCAACAAACTATATATATTATTATTATTAATGATTCTGTAATTGGGGAGGAGGAGGGGGTCAACAGGTCAGTGTAAGTGTAACAAACACACTTCTGCTCCTGTTGGTTTGTGAGTGTGAGTGACTCTTCCGGACATGCGCCGCGCTGAGGCTGATGGGAAGGTGCCACTGGTGAGGGTGGGGAGACGCAGGGTGGGGGCGAGGTCTCGTGGGTCTGTGGGTGGGGTTGGGGTGAGGGTGTGGGTGGTGGGTGTGTTCTGTGTGTGGTGTGTGATGTGTGTGTGTGAAGTGTGTGATGTGTGTGATGTGTGTGATGTGTGTTGGTGTGTGTGGTGTGGGTGCAATGTGTGTCGTGTGTGTGTGTGTGGGTGATGTGAATGGTGTGTGTGGTGTGGGTGTGGTGTGTGCGGTGCATGTGGTGGGTGAGTGTGGTGTGTGTAGTGGGTGAGTGTGGTGTGGTGTGGTGTGTATGGGAAGTGTGGGTGTGAGTGTGTGAGTTGTGGGGGTGATGTGTGTGTGGTGTGTAGTGTGTGTGTGGTGTGTGTGTGGCATGAGTGTGTGTGGTGTGTATGGTAAGGGTGTGTGGTGTGTGAGGGCGTGTGAAGGTGTGTGAAGGTGTGTGAAGGTGTGTGTGTGGTGTGTGTGGTGACTGTGTGTGTGGTGTGTGGGTGAGTTGGGGGTCTCAGATCACTGCCTCACACCCCGAGGTTATCAGGGTACATTTATCTAGGGAGGCAGGCATGCAGGGGTCGTCAGATGAGAATTTTCATGGTACTGGACTGGAGGGGAGGGAGGGGGAGGAATTCCCTTTTAAAATTCAGGGATGAAAGTGGTCTCCGACAAAATACAGGGACATCAAACCAAGACATGGCGCCAAAGGTGAACTTCTGCGAAAACGCTGACCCCCCCACCCACCCCCCCCCACCCCCCCCCATAGGATTAGCACTGTCAGCGAATCGCGGCAAAATACCGGAAGTCAGGTTTCAACTGTCCTTGTTATGACTGTATTATCGCCTATTTCTAACTGTCTTATTTGGCTAGCAACATCTAAGGTCCCATTATAATTGGATTCGGACTTATATTATATATATATTTATATGTATATATATATATATATATGTGTGCATTATATGCATAATATATAATATATTGACATTTTGTAAACGTTACCCAGTGAATATCAATGTTGCCAGGACGTAAAACTCCAACAATCAACAAACCAATCTAATCTAAAATATGTGTTCAGACAATTTCACATCAATCTACAACATAACCAAATGTATGGCAACAACCCGACCAAGTTTAATCATCAAAGTGTATGCGGCTGTACGTATAAAGTGAGTTTAAACCATAGGCCCTATAGTGAAGGATGGGGTTGGGCATGCCCACAACATCCACACCTTCCGCCATCTAAGCAGTAGCTGTGACGTGGCACCCTGGGTTACAGCTTCAGTCCTTCCTGAGGGACCAGCGGAATTTGGAACGCCCGTATTGCGCCATTTAGTAATTTGAAATATATTTACATAGCTACAGATGTATTTTAATATCCTGTTATGCTACACTATATATAGTATTTGAAAATATTTGAAAATATTTGAAAATGTACCAGCAATTTTCAATAATGAAATAATGACATTGTTAATGTTAGTTAGCAAGGCCATATACATAAATGCAGGTTGGGTATACATAAATGCAGGCTATGTCCTGCTACATGTATGTATCCATAAATGCAGGTTGTGTCCTGCCACCTTTAGGTATACATAAATGCAGGTTATGTCCTGCTACATGTATGTACATACATAAATTCAGGTGGTGTCTGCCTACCTGCTGGTATACATACATGCAGGGCGTCCTGCTACTTGTAGGTATATATAAATGCAGGTGGTTTCTTGCTACATGTAGGTATATATAAATGCAGTTGGTGTCCTGCTACATGAAGATATCCATGAATGCAGGTTGTGTCCTGCTACCTATAGGTATACATAAGTGCAGGTGGTGTCCCGCTACCTTTAGGTATACATACGTGCAGGTCGTGTCCTGCTACCTATAGGTATACATAAATGCAGGTAGTGTCCGGCTACCTGTAGGTACACGTAAATGCAGGTGGTGTCCCGCTACCTATAGGTATACAATAAATGCAGGTTGTGTCCTGCTACCTATATGTATACATAAATGTCAGTGGCTACCTGTAGATATACATAAATGCAGGTGGTGTCCTGATACATATAGGTATACATAAATGCAGGTTGTGTCCTGCTACCTATAGGTATACATAAATGCAGGCGGTGTCCTGCTACATATAGGTATACATAAATGCAGGTGGTGTCCTATTACCTTTAGGTATACATAAATGCAGGGGGTGTCCTCCTACATGTAGGTATACATAAATGCAGGTGGTGTCGTGTTACCGTTAGGTATACATAAATGCAGGGGGTGTCCTGCTATCTGTAGGTATATATAAATGCAGGTGGTGTCCTCTTACCTTTAGGTATATATAAATGCAGGTTGTGTCCTGCTACCTGTAGGTATACATAAATGCAAGTGGTGTCCTGGTACCTATAGGTATACATAAATGCAGGTTGTTTCCTGTTACCTGCATGTATACATAAATGCAGGTTGTGTCCTGCTACCTATAGGTATACATAGATACAGGTAGTGTCCGGCTACCTGTTGGTATATATAGATGCAGGTGTTGTCCTGCTACATGTAGGCATGTATAATGCAGGTGGTGTTCTGCTACCTTTAGGCATACATAAATGGAGGTTGTGTCCTGCTACATGTATGTTTACATAAATGCAGGTGGTGTCCTGCTACCTTTAGGTATACATACATGGAGGTTGTGTCCTGCTACATATAGGTATACATAAATACAGGTGCTGTCCGGCTACCTGTTGGTATACATAAATGCAGGTTGTGTCCTGATACATTTAGACATATATAAATGCAGGTGGTGTCCCGCTGCCTATAACCATACATAAATGCAGGTGGTGTCCTGCTACCTGTAGGTATACATAAATGCAGGTGGTGTCCCGCTACCTATATCTATGCATAAATGCAGGTGGTGACGTGCTACATGTATGTATACATAAATGCAGGTGGTGTCCTGCTACCTGTAGGTATACATAAATGCAGGTGGTGTCTGCTACCTGTAGTTATACATAAATGCAGGTGGTGTCCTGCTACCTGTAGGTATACATGAATGCGGGTGGTGTCTGCTACCTGTAGGTATACATAAATGCAGGTGGTGACCTGCTACTTGTAGGTGTACATACATGCAGGCGGTGTCCTGCTACCTGCAGTTATACATAAATGCAGGTGGCATATAGCTACTTGCAGGACTGCATTAACTCTTGTTGAAATACATGAATACAGCTGGGTTTCTACTTTGGTGATGCATTAATTCAGCTGCAGTTTTTAATGGATTAAAACCTTCTCTAGAATATACATCTAAAACAGGGACGGGTCCAATGTATATAGCAGTCAGTGTCCCCAGTGACCCCTGTGATGGGCGAACTCCTGGCATGTGTGAACAATTTGTTAGTGTACAAACTGTTTTCAACTCATATGAGTCTCCGCCCCATTGAAAAGGACAGTTACCTATATAGACAGGTAGGCATGGGTAGTGTGGTGACATCAGGAGCCTAGGTGGTGAAATGGTTAGCACACTGGCCCGGAATACAAGAGATGTCGGTTCGATTCCCATTCCAGATGCAATATTTCTCATTTGTATGACCTCTCCACGACACTGATGCTATAACGAGGATGCTGTAAAAGCTATTCCCTGTATGGTCATTGAACCTACCCTGTGTGTATATATATGTAAGTGCACTCCAAGCGTTAAATGACCATTTAAAAGACTTACAATTCCAGGGGATGAGTGTAGTAGTCTGCCCTGACCTCTCAGGCAAGGAGCCGCATAGACAGGTAGGCATGGAATGGATGGTGACATCAGGGAGCCTAGGTGGTGTAATGGTTAGCTGATTGGCCCAGAATGCAATATATGTGGGTTCAATGCCCGTTCTAGGTGCAATTAATTTTCATAACCCCCCCCCCCCCCAAGACAACTGTATAACTATGTGGTGTTCTCTGTAGTGGAGTGGTTAGAGTGTCTGACTTTTTTCTAGGTCGGACTCCTAATTTGAAGGTTGGTGGTTCGATTCCCCATGCCCCCATCTATGCCAATTTGGATTTCCACTGCTGTGTATAACTTACAGCGTCATCAAAGGCCAGTTGCTCTCATACCATGTCTATGTGGTGTGGGAGGTTAAAAATCCCTTGGGTCGGTAAAAGTGTAGGCTCGGGCTTTCTATCGACAAACTGTCTAATGGTGAAAACAAGTATATTCAGGCTTATCCATGATAGGCAGTATAAATCTTCAACAACAAAAGGTACAGTGAATGCAGATTCTACTGCATAACCGCAGTTAATGTTTATTTATTTCTCAATGGGAGTGGATGCAGATTGTTCCTTAAAGTGGATGCAGAGTGTCCTTTAAATACAGGTACTCCTGTATCAGTGTATAACCATAGCTATAATAGATACAGATTGTCCTTTTAAAACAGGTACTACTGGACAGCCACATTTAATGTTCATTCATTTCTCAACGGAAGTGGATGCAGATTGTAGATTGCAGATTTTCAAGTGATGCACATTGTCCTTTAAACACAGGTATTACTGCGCAGCCACAGTTAGTTTTTATTCATTTCTCAATGGGAATGGATGCAGATTGTCCTTTAAATACAGGTACTACTGTATAACCATAGCTGTAGTAGATACAGATTGTCCTATAAAGTGGATGCAGACTGTCCTTTAAAGTGGATGCAGAGTGTGCTTTAGACAGAGGTCCTACTGTACAGCGACAATTTATGTTTATTCATTTCTCAATGGAAGTGGATGCAGATTGTAGATTGTAGATGTTAAAGTGGATGCAGATTGTCATCTAAACACAGGTACTACTGCACAGCCACAGTTAATGTTGATTCATTTCTCAATGGGGATGGATGCAGATTGTCCTTTAAACACAGGTCCTACTGTACAGCCACAATTAATGTTTATTAATTTCTCAACAGAAGTGGATGCAGATTGTATATTGTAGATTGTAGATTTTAAAGTGGATGCAGATTATCCTTTAAACACAGGTACTACTGCACAGCCACAGTTAATGTGGATTCATTTCTCAATGGGAATGGATGCAGATTGTCCTTTAAATACAGGTACTACTGTATAACCATAGCTGTAGTAGATACAGATTGTCCTATACAGTGGATGCAGACTCTCCTTTAAAGTGGGTGCAGAGTGTGCTTTAAACACAGGTCCTACTGCACAGCCACAATTAATGTTTATTAATTTCTCAACAGAAGTGGATGCAGATTGTATATTGTAGATTGTAGATTTTAAAGTGGATGCAGATTATCCTTTAAACACAGGTACTACTGCACAGCCACAGTTAATGTGGATTCATTTCTCAATGGGAATGGATGCAGATTGTCCTTTAAATACAGGTACTACTGTATAACCATAGCTGTAGTAGATACAGATTGTCCTATACAGTGGATGCAGACTCTCCTTTAAAGTGGGTGCAGAGTGTGCTTTAAACACAGGTCCTACTGCACAGCCACAATTAATGTTTATTAATTTCTCAACAGAAGTGGATGCAGATTGTATATTGTAGATTGTAGATTTTAAAGTGGATGCAGATTATCCTTTAAACACAGGTACTACTGCACAGCCACAGTTAATGTGGATTCATTTCTCAATGGGAATGGATGCAGATTGTCCTTTAAATACAGGTACTACTGTATAACCATAGCTGTAGTAGATACAGATTGTCCTATACAGTGGATGCAGACTGTCCTTTAAATTGGATGCAGAGTGTGCTTTAAACACAGGTCCTACTGCACAGCCACAATTAATGTTTATTCATTTCTCAATGGAAGTGGATGCAGATTGTAGATTGCAGATTTTAAAGTGGATGCAGATTGTCCTTTAAACACAGGTACTACTGCACAGCCACAGTTAATGTTGATTCATTTCTCAATGGGAATGGATGCAGATTATCCTTTAAATACAGGTACTATCTACTACTGTATAACCATAGCTGTAGTAGATACAGATTGTCCTATAAAGTGGATGCAGATTGTCCTTTAAAGTGGATGCAGATTGTGATTTAAATTGGATGCAGAGTGTGCTTTATACACATGTACTACTGTACAGCCACAGTTAATGTCTATTCATTTCTCAATGGGAGTGTGTGTCAGAGTTTCACAGACAGCAGGGCAGGAAGAGGGGGGCGTCTGTACTAATCTTTTAACATATGATTAGCATTTATAACATGTATGCCTGTGACCCAGGGTCAGGTAGGTTTACAATTTCCTATTCAGGCAATGTCAAACTAGTGTCACAGAACGGAGGCATTGGAACATGCTCCTGCATTCTTTATTCAAAAGCTTTGCATTTTCTTTTCTCGTAAACAGTCTGTTCCGAAACAAATAAAGCACATGTATGCTTAGAACACTGCAAGTGCTGGTCCTAAAGAGCACATGGGTAAATCTACCATCTTATCATGAATAATAACCGCAGCTTTGGTTATCGAGTATTATAAAATAGAGTGAAACAGTGTGATAACTTGATCGTTGGGGTCCATATAATGTCATCGCGAAAACAGCCTGGTCGTGTTAAATTGGGGTTCAGTTTACTGAATTACCTTTGAGTTAAGGAGTTCCAGGTCCAATGAATCAGCGCATTATCTCAGACGTTGTGCTAAATCAGGACTTGTTATAATAGGGGTTCACTGTACTGGTGAATGATATGTAGTGCATTAGAGTTGCACACATAATTCACTGAAAAGTATTATTTGTTATTGTTAAACCCACACATATCTAGATTTTATCTTAAATATCCAATTTAGATACTGGCCCACTCATTAAGTATTTATTGCAGTTTTGGTGATCTTGTGCTCTGCTGCTCTGATAGAAAATGCTTAAACAAAGTCTATGTCCAGCATAAAATTAATTTGATATGTATTCACTTCAACTACCTCCAAAGTTAACCATTTCAAATAAAAGTTAATTCAAATAAAGCTGGGCACCGTGACCCTATATCACACAGTCACATTATCCTGATATTGACATAACCAGTACATGCCCTATCCTATTAATGCAGAGTGCCAGGCTAGGTAGCGAGAAGTATCAATTTGGAAGTCATTGGTTTGACTGGGCTGGGTTTCGAACTCCCGACCTTCCGCACGGAGAGCCTGCGCTCTACCGATTCGGCGTCTGGTGAGAGTGTATGAAGATAGGTATGGGATAGGAGGATAGATGGAGACTATTGTATCAGGACAGGGCAGGACAGAGCGTGTGAAGAAAGATATGAAATAACAGGATAGAATGAGACTGTGGTATCAGGATAGGACAGGAGAGAGCTTGTTGAAAGGTATGGGATAGCAGGACAGATGGAGACTGTGGTCTCGGGATAAGGGAGGACAGAGCTTGTAGATGGGCATTGGATAGGAGGACAGATGGTGACTGTGCTCTCAACTGGGACAGGAGAGGGTTTCTGGAAAGGTATTGGATAGGAGGACATATGGTGACTGTGCTCTCAACTGGGACAGGACAGGGTTTGTAGAAATGTATGGGATAGGAGGACATATGATGACTGTGCTCTCAACTGGGACAGGACAGGATTTGTAGAAAGGTATTGGATAGGAGGACAGATGGTGACTGTGCTCTCAACTGGGACAGGACAGGGTTTGTAGAAAGGTATTGGATAGGAGGACAGATGGTGACAGTGCTCTCAAATGGGACAGGACAGGGTTTGTAGAAAGGTATTGGATAGGAGGACAGATGGTGACTGTGCTCTCAAATGGGACAGGACAGGGTTTGTAGAAAGATATTGGATAGGAGGACAGATGGTGATTGTGCTCTCAAATGGGACAGGACAAGGTTTGTATAAAGGTATGGGATAGGAGGACAGATGGTGACTGTGCTCTCAAATGGGACAGGCCAGGGTTTGTAGAAAGGTATTGGATAGGAGGAGAGATGGTGAATGTGCTCTCAAGTGCTGCAGGACAGGGTTTGTAGAAAGGTATTGGATAGGAATACAGATGGTGACTGTGCTCTCAACTGGGACAGGACAGGGTTTGTAGAAAGGTATGGGATAGGAGGAGAAATGGTGAATGTGCTCTCAACTAGGACAGGACTGGGTTTGTAGAAAGGTATTGGATATGAGGACAGGTGTTGACTGTGCTCTCAACTAGGTCAGGACTGGGTTTGTAGAAAGGTGTGAGATATGAGGACAGATGGTCACTGTGCTCTCAACTAGGACAGGACAGGGTTTGTAGAAAGGTGTGAGATATGAGGACAGATGGTCACTGTGCTCTCAACTAGGACAGGACAGGGTTTGTAGAAAGGTGTGAGATATGAGGACAGGTGGTGACTCTGCTCTCAACTAGGACAGGACAGGGTTTGTAGAAAGGTGTGAGATATGAGGACAGATGGACACTGTGCTCTCAACTAGGACAGGACAGGGTTTGTAGAAAGGTGTGAGATATGAGGATAGATGGGGACTGTAGAAAGGTATAGGTTAGGAGGATAGGTGGAGACTGCTGTGTCAGGACAGGGCAGGGCAGAGCACGTAAAGAAAGCTATGGAATAGCGGGATAGATGACGACCTTTGACCTCGACACGCACCTCTCCGGGGTCACCTTAACGTCGACACGGGTCAGGGGTCAAGCGGAGTGTACATCTCAGTAGGTAGAAGGTTGAACTCTGGGGGCTGTGGGCGGGGAGGTGAGGAGGCGGGCAGGGGGAGGAGGAAGAGAGGGGGAGGGGAGGGGGAAGAGAAGGGGGAGTGGAGGGGGTGGGAAGGGGGAATGAGGAGGGGAAGGGGAATGGGGAGGGGGAGGGGGAGGGGAAGGGGGGAGGGGATAGGGGGAGGGTGGCTCTTGCCACCATGGTCTACTGTGACAAAGACAATATTGGGAAACAGTAAACTTATGTTCTCATCACAGCTTGTAAAGGGCAATGTGCAGTGCTGAGGTGAATCTGTGTGTGTGTGGAATCGGGGGAGTGGGGGGGGGGGGGGAGATAGGGGGAGCATATTGGAAGCAAATGCGCGAACACGCTCACCTGCATTAGTTTACAGCCTAGGGACCGGACATGGTGGCATAATCGATAGAGCGCAGGCTTCCCGTGCGGAAGGTCGGGAGTTCGAATCCCAGCTGAGTGAAACCAATGACTTATAAAATTGATACTTGTCGCTATCTAACCTGGCGCAATGACTTATGAAATTGAGACTTGTTGCTACCTAGGCTGGCGCTCGGCAGTAATAGGATAGGGCTAGGACTGGTTTGCACAGTATCAGGATAATGTGATTGTGTGAGAGATGTAGGGTCATATTGCCGGCGGCCTGGTCTCCCAGTAGGGCAGCACTATGAAGGAACCGGACTCACTCCCATCCGCACACGTGGCCCACCATGATGCTCTGTCGATTCAGCTACTGCGCCCGGATACAAATATAGTGAGTTCTATTGAAAACACAGCCATTTTGATTGAAATCCATGACTATATATCAATCGAACACGTCTTTCAGTTTCACCCCTTATTCTTAAAGGTCACTTCCCACCCACTCCAAGGTCATTTCTTCTCGATCACTTTCATACCTATCCGGTCAAGGGCAGGCCGAGCGGATCGCTGGGAAAACCCACCTAAGGACCAACTTTTATTTGCAATTTATAATTTTGGTTGTAATTTTCGTTGTTTTCATTATTACTAATACCATCACCATCATCATCATCATCACATTCACTATAACCACCATCATCAATAATAATAATTACTAATCATCACTAATCCTCATCGTCACCAGGCCCTGCGCCAACAATTTTACACTGCCGGCAGCATGGATGACCTTTTCACAGAAGTAAAACAAGAAAATGTTTTAGCATCTTTGGGGACAGCTGGTCTGTACCACCTCATATAATCTATTAAACTCATTTGATTAATTAATGAGAATAAAACTGTTAATTTGTATCTATAATTGTATTTCTCTTGGTCACAAATTATGTAACTTTGGGATTTTTAAATTCATAATGTCTATTGACACATAATTGATTTATGCTTTTTCACTGGGTTGATTGATTGATTGATTGATTGGTGGTTGCCTTACGCCAAGTTGGCAGCATAGGCCATATTCACTCAGTGTAAAAGTGCTGGTTGAATACAAAAAAAACTATTCTCGCTGTGAATGTGGTATATGCTGCTGAAGGAACCACTAATCAATCAATCATCAAGGAACCACCTAGATAAAAGATTCACCCGCTACTTGTAGTACACTGGTGAAGGACAACATAGTGTAAATACGGGCACAAATAGGTTTAGTATGGAACATGAACTAGAAACTGTTGCTCCAGTATCAAATGGCTACTCATATAGGCACAGAGTTGGTGAAATGGGCGAGAAGAATGCAAAAATACAAGATGGCGGCCAGAGAATGCCATCGATTTCACTTTTTTGAATTGCATTAAAGTATATCTTTTATGATATTTTCCAATTCAAAAGTAGCGGGTAAACATCAAGATGCATACAAAGAATAAATGTTGCTTCTTAGATTGAGAAATTAGACTCTCATAAAGACTCATTTCATTAGCCCGATTTTTCGACCGCTTTTATATAAGGCTGATCTTCACCCGTGTACTACAATTACCGGGTGAATCTTTTATCTAGGAACCACCAATCAATCAATCATCAAGGAACCACAAATCAATCAATCATCAAGGAACCACCAATCAATCAATCATCAATGAACCACCAATCAATCAATCATTGTCACCATTACAACCGTCATCTGTATATTTATCCATAACATGTCAACTAAACATGAATGTGACAAAGATGGAACATTGCGGCATGAGTGCTTGCACATAATTAAATAAATACATAAATGAATAAATAAATAAGTAAATAAATAAATAAATAAATAATCTAGTGCTCAACTCAGTCCCAAGACGCTATATTAAAGCTGCATAGTCCGATAAAATGTCAAATTTTCTAAACCAAACCAAATATCTAGATTTAATTTTACATATCTAACTTAGATACTGATGCACTTATTAAGCATTTGTTTCTGCGTAGAAGGAAATACTGAGTCAATTTAATGGAACCTGTTACTGCAGAAGGCTACAGTGTCAGAGTTTTGGCAAGCTTGCCAAAACTAATTTTCCATGTTTGCACTCAAAATATTTTTTTAAATTACCATTTAAAATAAAAGCAACTTTGAACTAATGTATAGTAGATGCCAGTGATCGATCTAATATATTTATCTCAGATAAAATACAGAAATTCAAAACCATCGGACTATGCAACTTTAAGTGCAGTTTCTGTTTACAATCTTGTATCCAGATGGGTTTTGTTTAGCTCACAAATGTATAGAGCAGTTACATTATCCTAGCACTAAGCCAATCGGCAATCGCTCTGTCCTAGTAACACCGAATGGTAGGTAAGGCAGTGATGGGTGGGACTCAATTTAGATTGCATATCTCTTGATTAGTGCATTTGATACAGTCAAGCGATGGTAGATATGCCCTTAGAGTGACAGGAGTGTGGCCCGCATGGTGGTGGTTGCCTGGTGACAACTTCCCTAGCAACAAATAAATGCTACTTCCTAAAGGTGGGCATACACTTATAGACTTATCTTATTATCTCAGTCATGATGCCTCAGATGTAGATGCTAGGTATTAAAGCGGGGCATACACTGACAGACTGTGACTTATTATCTCATTCACGATACCTCAGATATAGATGTTACGTATTAAAGGAGGGCATACACTGATAGACTGTGACTTATTATCTCAGTCATGATGCCTCAGATGTAGATGCTACTTATTAAAGCAGGGCATACACTGATAGATCGTGACTTATCTCAGTCATAATGCATTGGATGTGAGCTCTACTTCTTAAAGCTGGGCCTACACTCATAGAATGTTCCTTATTCTTAGTCACGACACCTCAAATGTAGGTCTTACTTTTTAAAGCTGGGCATACACTCCTAGACAGTACCGTATTATTTCAGTTCAAATGTCTCAATGTCCTCCCAACCAGTAAATATATAGGTGACACTTCCTAAAGCTGGGCATACGTTCATAGATTGCACCTTATTATATCAATCACTAGTTCTTAAAGTTGGGCATACACTCATAGACTGGGCCTTATTATCTTAGTCAGGACAGCTTAAATGGAGATCTTACTTTTTAAAGCTGGGCATACACTCATAGACTGTGTCTTTTTATCTCAGTCAGGGAACCTCAAATGGAGACTGTGCTTCATTATCTCAGTCATGATGTCTCAGATGCCGGTACTCCTTTGTAAAGTTGGGCATACACTGATAAACTCTGTGACTTATTAACTCAACCACGTTTTCTTTGCTTTCTACTACTAACCAGTAAAATACGTAGACACGTGTTATTAAAGCCGCATATACATTGTTGGATTGTTTCATCTTAGGTTAGTCATGTCGCCGCTCAGTGCATGGACAGTTGTTTGCTTTGTTTGTTGTTGCTTTATCTTCTTGCAACATCTAAGGTTATATCAGGATGGCTATGGACAGTTGAGTAAGTTGTGAAATGAAGGCGGGTTCTACTTACGATACATGCAGCCGAGGTCCTGCCCCATCTGGGTCCAGCCATTACAGCAGCGGTGTCGAGTGTTGTAGCGCCGCCCCATCTGCTGCTGGTAGGTGGTGTAATAGTAAGTCCTGCGGGAACAAGCCACAGCGACATGGTTACAAGCGAAAAGGCAGAACGGAATGTGTAATAGTATGTCCTGGAGGAACAAGCCACATCGACATGGTTACCAGCGAAAAGGTAGTAAAGAGTGTAACAGTATCTGTTACTGGTCTGTTTGTTTGTTGTTATTTTACATCCTAGCAAAATCTAAGGTCATATCAGGACGGGTACCGACTTGTGACAGTGCACACTCATGGTGACTTTATAGTGCTGCCACACTGGGAAATCAGGCCACCAGCACAATGATCCGATATCCCACTCAGTCATATTATCCTGGCACTGAGCCAACAAGTTGTTGCCCTATCATAATAATGCCGAGCGCCTGGCTAGGAAGCGACAAGTATCAGTTCTTAAGTTATTGGTTTGACTTGACCAGGGTTCGAACCCATGATGGTTCGAATCCCGCAATCTCCCAAAACAGAGACGGATGCTCAACTCATTGGGCCATCCCATCTGGTCTTCGTTGCTGGTAGATGGTGGTAGATGGTGGTAGATGGTGCAATAGTAAGTCCTGTGGGATCAAGCCTCAGCGACAAACACAGTTACCAGCAAAAAGGTAGCAGAGACTGCGTAATAGTAATTCCTGTAGGAACAAGCCACAGCGACAGTGTTACCAGCAAAAAGGTAGCACAGAGTGTGTAATAGTAAGTCCTGCAGGAATAAGTCACAGCGACATGGTTACCAGTGAAAAGGTAACAGAGAATGTGTAATAGTAAGTCCTGCAGGAACAAGCCACAGCGACATGGTTACCAGTGAAAAGGTAACAGAGAACGTGTAATAGTAAGTCCTGCAGGAACAAGCCACAGCGACATCGTTACCAGTGAAAAGGTAACAGAGAGCATGTAATAGTAAGTCCTGCAGGAACAAGCCACAGCGACATGGTTACCAGTGAAAAGCTAGCACAGACATTAATGGTATCTGCTGCTGGTAGGTGGTGTAATAGTAAATCCTGCAGAAACACTCCACATGCTAGCACTCACTATGTCATCCACATGGAACTCAGCTATGCCCCCACCAATACATATATATACATATAGATACACATACATACAAGATCCAGTGGCTAGGGATACAAATAACACCTCACATAATAGTACTC
Source organism: Branchipolynoe longqiensis (assembly GCA_030323885.1). Classification (NCBI taxonomy): domain Eukaryota; kingdom Metazoa; phylum Annelida; class Polychaeta; order Phyllodocida; family Polynoidae; genus Branchipolynoe; species Branchipolynoe longqiensis. Next base: position 35,761,341 of record CM059200.1, read on the forward strand.
CCTCCCTGCCGTATATCTGAATATTTTACAACAGGACAGGCAGCTGCCATCTTCAAGACCACCAGGGCAGCATTCAGGATGCATCTCGGAGGCGGCATAGAGACGTCTCCACGATGGTTTTGGGCCTATTTGCGTTCAGAGTGCATCTCGGAGACGTCGCACCTCGAAAATGGCCGCCGTATTCAGTGGTTTCAGCCAATCACAGCACAGCTTTTCCATTGCAAATGGCCGCCACCTATGGGGGCGGCCATTTTCGAGGCGACAAACTGCTTTTGCCGTTCAGACTAGCGTGATGTCAGGGATTTCCCCGAGTAGTCCCGGAGGTGTACCTGCCTGGTTTCAGGTGTGCGAACTAGTGAACTGACAGGCAGGCATGGCTGATGGCGATAGTGTGGTATACTGCCCAGTATTGCATGGCTATACATTCTCGTGGTGGGTGGGGGTCGGGTGGAGGTATAGGTGAGGATGGGTGGGAGATGGGGTGGGTGTGTGTGGGGGTGTGGGGGTGGGTGGGGGTGGGAGTACGAGTGGCAGTAGTAGTGGGTGGTGGTAGGTGTGGGGGAAGGAGTAGATGTGGGGTAGGGGGTGGTGCTGGTAAGTGTGGGGGTCGGTGGTGGTAGGTGTGAGGGTGGAGGTAGGGGTGGGGGTTGGGGTGGGAGTGAGAGTGGCAGTAGTAGTGGGTGATGTAGGTGTGGGGGAGGAGTAGATGTGGGGTAGGGGGTCGGTGCTGGTAAGTGTGGGGGTCGGTGGTGGTAGGTGTGAGGTGGGGGTGGGGGTAGGGGTAGGGGAGGGAGCGGTTGGTGGTAGGTGTCTGGGTGGGTAGGTGGGTAGGGGTGGAGTGTGAGTGTAGGTGTGGGGGGGGTGTGGAGTGGGGGGTTGGGGCGGGCGGTAGGGGTAGGGATAGAGGTGGGTGGTGGTATGGGTGTATAGTGGTAGGTGTGGGGATGGGTGGTGGTAGGTGTTGGGGGTCGGACTGGCAGTATGGGTCGGTGGTAGGTGTGGGGGGAGGGGGGGTACGTGTGGGTGTGGGGATTTAGACCTGTGTACCCTGCTGACAGTGAATATTGGGGTGCCAAGTGTAATATGATAACAGAATGAACAGTCAATAATTACACCGGGCGGGGGAGGGCACCGGGACCATGCATAGATGAGCAGCATTCTGATTGTGTGGAGGCCACGGATGGGGTCAAAGAGGGTTGGACGAGGATGTGTGTGTGTGTATGTGTGTGTGGGGGGGGGGGGGGCGATGTGATTGTAAACCAAGCCAACGCTACCATCCTATAAAAAAAGAACTCCATCATTTGAAGGTTATCTGATTTTAATATCTATTCTTTATCCAGCATATCGAATTATTAACTATTTATTCCTGTGCAGAAGGATTTGTTTGTTTGTTGGAGTTTCATAATGATCAACCTAAGATGTGTACCAACCTAATATATTTATGACCAACCTAATATATTTATAATGATCAACCTAATATATTTATAATGATCAACCTAATATATTTATAATGATCAACCTAATATATTTATAATGATCAACCTAATATATTTATGATGATCAACCTAAGATATGTATAATGATCAACCTAATATATTTATAATGATCAACCTAATATATTTATAATGATCAACCTAATATATTTATAATGATGCACCTACTAGATTTTTAGACCAGACGGGATGGCCGAATGAGTTGGAGCGTCTGTCTCCCATGCTGGGAGATCGGGGGATCGTGGGTTCGAACCTTGGTCGAGTCAAACCAATGACTTGAAAATTGGTGCTTGTTGCTTCTTAGCCAGGCGCTCGGCATTATTAGGATAGGGCAAGGGCTGGTGTGCTCAGTGTTGGGATAATGTAACTGAGTGGGTTACCAGGTCATGGTGCCGGCGGCCTGGTTTCCCAGTGAGACAGCACTATAAAGTCACCATGAGTGTGCATTGTCACAAGTCGGTACCCATCCTGATATGACCTTAGATGTTGCTAGGATGTAAAACAACAACAAACAAACAACAAACCTAATAGATTTATAATGATCAACCTAATATATTTATAATAATCAACCTAATATATTTATAATGATCAACCTAATATATTTATAATGATCAACCTAATATATTTATAATGATCAACCTAATAGATTTATAATGATCAATCTAGGATATTTGTATTCATTGTAAAAACCAGCCTGGAAATTATGGCAGAAAAACGGCCAAATAAACAACATTTAAAAAAAAAAATTATGGAGATTTAATCATTGTTTTAATGGGGATTACCGATGTACATTAATAACCATACTTTATGGGGTGTGGGCGGTGGAGGCTGGGAGGGGAGGGAGGGGGTAACCGTATATTTGTGGCGCTATTAACCATGGCTCTTATGCTAGGTACACACCTACTGTATACGATCGTTTTTCCGCACCCACCTACCGTATACGATCTAAAACTGCCCCAAAATCGTGAGGTGTGCACTCCCCTAGCACACCTACCAATTGCGATTCACGACTAAAAACTAATTTTTAGGGCTAAAACGGTAGGTGTGTACTATCATTACGATTGCGATTCGCGATTCGAAAAATGAATCGGCCCGTTTTCAGTTTTAAGCGGGTCGGGAGTTTTAGTGCGCGAATCCTATACGGTAAATGTGTACTTGGCATTAGGTGTCAACGTAGGATGTGGGTGAGGTATGTAATGATGGCTAGATGGCAAGTGGTGTGTGTGGAGGGAGGGGAGGTGGGGGGGAGGGGGTGCAGGGAGGTGGAGGCAGGTTACAGGGTAATGACTCCAGGGTAGAGTAATAATTCATCGACATTTTATAGCTGCACCAAGGAACTAGTCATTTGCCAGATTACATTCCGAAAGAAACTGTTTACTCAGCTATGCACTCGTTCCAGCAGTCCTTACACTTTTCAGTTGGTTGGTTTTACATCCTGGCAACATCTAAGGTCATATCTAAGGCAACATCAAAGGACGGGTACCAACTTGTGACAGTGCGAACTCATGGTGGATATATAATACTGCACCACTGGGAGACCCGGCTGCCAGCATCATGATCTAATATCCCACTTAGTGACATTATCCTGACACTGAGCCAACCAGTCCTTGCCCTATCCTAATAATGCTGAGCGCCAGGCTAGGAAGCGACAAGCATCACTTATTAAGTCATTGGTTTGACTCGACCAGCGCATGGGTTCGAATCCCACGATCTACCGAAACGGGAGACGGACGAAATATCTTCTTTTTTTTAAAGATTATTTAGTGTGTGTGTGTGTCACATATCTGGCTATATCTTGGATAATTAAATACCTGACGTGGCCATATCTCTAACACTAACGCCGACCTTAGGGTATTTAATCAATCATGTCACACACAAGGCGCAAGTATATAGGGGAGTATTTCGCTTTTCTGCACTTGCGAACACTTGACGGAAGTTAATTACAGTACAACCCTGTTAAACCAAGCTCGGTTAAACCAAACGATCGGTTAATCCAAACTTTTTTCGGCTGCCCGGCATAATACTACCATTTATCATATAAAAAAGTTGGTTAAACCAAAGTCGGTTAATCCAAAGTATCGGTTAATCCAAACAAAATTGTCGACCCTAGGCCACTTCCGGTACAGTTAAACCAAACTTTCATGAGACTTTTTTATATGATAAATGGTAGTATTTTGCCAGGTCGCCGAAACAAGTTTGGATTAACCGATTGTTTGATTTAACCGAGGTTGGTTTAAAGGGGTTAAACTGTATACACATAAAAAAACAATAATCATAGTGTCCACATACATTGTACATTATAATGCACTCCCGTTTTTGCCAAAGCCAACTCAAAGTCAAAGCTCGGTTAAACCAATGATCGCTTAATCCAAACAAATTTCTAGGGTCCCTTCACGTTTGGTTTAACGGGGTTATACTGTACTTAGCAAATCAATACCGGGTGTAGTGGATGCACCTGTGCCCCTTCCATTTGCAACCAGTTTGTGAAGTGATGACATCCATCGTATTTTTCCATCTGTGGCTGTTGCTTTGATTGTCTATTTATTGCTGGGAATCCTAGCAACATCTAAGGTCATATCAGATATATTTGGATCCTAAGCATTGTTTGTCTGTTTGTTGGGGTTCTACGTCCTAGCAACATGTAAGGTCCTATCAGGACTGGCACCGACTTGCGACAGTGTGCATTCAGGGCGACTTTATAGTGCTGGCCCGCTGGGAAACTAATCCACCATCACCCTGATCCAATATCCCACTCAGTCACATTATTCTGCTATTGATTAAACCAGTCCTTCCCCTATCCTATTAATGGTGAGTGCCAGGCTAGGTGGTGACAAATATAAATTTTGTAAGTCATCAGATTGACTCAGTTCGGCTTTGGAACCGATGGTGTCCTGCACGAGAAAGCCAGCCAACGCTCTGACCGATTGGGCCATGCTGTCCGGTGGCTGGCTGCTTCAATGTGTGACATAGATAGCATCAGCTTCAAAGTGAAATGCTATAAATAGCAATATACCACATGACAAGTCCGTTAACGCCCTGTCACACCTCACCGGATTGGGGGGAAATGGATAGAAACCGAACAGAGTCCGTTTTGTGTCCAGACAAGTTTGAACATGCACAAAACTAGGTAGGAATGGATGCCGCCGCACTGACGTCTACGGTTCTTGTCCGGTTTGAGTTTGTTTCGTCCGTTGGCTATACGTTGCTGTCTGTTTCATGTCCGTTTCATGTCCATTCGTCCAGCTGCAATTTACTCGATAGCGCAACATTTTGACACATTTTAATACCCAACTAGACCACCCGGCTAGACAATTCTGTCCATTGCTCCATCCGGCGAGGTGTGACAGCCACTTTAATCTTGGGCAGTCCCAAGAATTAGTTATCGAGGAAGAAGAGAAAATGACATGGTGGAGGTATATATACATTCACTTATGACTTATTTGCGGTCAGTCAAAATTGATGAATTCAGCAAGTTTAACATTATATTTCTGAAAGAATAACAAAAATAAAGGTCTGCAAAAAATTGAGGGTGTTGTTTAGACATGAGAGAGTGGGAGACTTTAATATTGGACTGGTGATATGCAAAAGAGCTTCTGTGTGGGACCCTAAAAACCAGAATTTCACTAATTTGGAATGGTGAACAAATCATGGCAAAAAACTAAATATTAGAAAATTCAAGTGATCTAAATATATTTTATATCATTGGAATCAGATTAAAAGGATGTGTAAAGATGTAATTTCTAATGTTGATCTTTTGAATAAAAATATCCCACTTTGGACTACCTACTTATGTTTGAAAGTTCATATGGAGTCGCGTTAGATTCCAGCTATAAGCCTAGGGCTTAGAGCGATATGACGTTTATGGTGATGGATTGGAAAACCTTACACATGCTCATAAAATATAATACACATATCCGAACCCAGGCCTAGTCTGTATCCATATCCATCACCCCTCATCCCCCCGCACCCCCACTCCCTATCCCTCCTGAAGTTCACCAGGGAGTGGTTGACCCTGCAAAGATGCAGCTTTGCTTTGGTATGAATGGTTTATTGGCTGGTTGTTGGGGGTCTTATGTCCTGGCAACATCTAAGGTAATATCAGGACGGATACCGACTTGTAACAGTGCGCACTCATGGTGACCTTGTAGTGCTGCCCCACTGGGAGAATAGACTGCCAGCACTGTGACCTGATATCCCACTCAGTCTGATTATCCTGACACTGAGCCAACCAGTCCTTGCCCTATCCTAATAATGCCCAGCGCCTGGGTAGGAAGGGACAGGTATAAATCTTTAAGTCATCGGTATGAACGAGACTACAACGAGAACGAACAGGCCCGCACAAAACCTAAACCGCCGAGTACCAGCAGCAAAGAAAATTGCTTATCACTGATTGGTCAATTTGTTTGTGAACATCACTCTTCCTAGCCTAGGTATCCACAGCTCTCCCAGCATAGACACGAGCAATGCTACGAGCGAATTTACAGGCCAGTGGTTATTTGTCAGGACCTCTGCTTGGGAGAGTGGTCCGGTAGTGTATGTGCTCAGGGAGTGAAGGTGAGGCACTTGACCTCAGAGATTTATTTGGCGGCCATCTTAGCGGCCATGTTGACGTCCATCTTGAAGGTCGGTGGCCATCTTTGATGGGTTGTGGACTGGGCTTTTCATGCGAATGTCTTTACTTCCAAAGATATCTTACTTCGGCGTTCCCACCAGGCGCGGTGGCCGAATCGGTTGAGCGCAGAGCTCGTGTATGGGAGATCGGGAATTCGGTTCCCGGTCGAGTCAAACCAATGACTTATAAAATTGATACTTGTCACTTCCTAGTCTGGCACTCAGCATTAGGATAGGACTGGTTAGCTCAGTGTCAGGCTAATGTGGCTGAGTGGGATATCGGGTCATGGTGACGGTGGCCTGATTTCCCAGTGGGGCAGCACTATAAAGTTGCCATAAGTAGGCACTGTCACAAGTCAGTACCCATCCTGATATGACCTTAGATGTTGCCAGGACATGAAACTCCAACAAACAAACCTCTTTCAGACTCAAAATATATGGCATGAAGTGAAATTTCTAGAACTTTATTGCATCCCACCTAATTAAATATGAAGCTTTCAATGAGCTTGTGATGTGCTACTGTAACAGAGGGTGTCTGAATCGCATCCTGATTTAAAACGACAACTATGAGTTATGGAGCAAAGAACAAGGTAGAATTTCTTTTTTTTAAATAGTTTTTGAAGGTTTGATTCCAATGTTTATCTCCATTTTTGGATTGGCGTTTACGTGGTTTTGCACCTGAAATCTGTATATATATAGCGAAATATAATACACACACAGACATAAGACACCAACTATATTATACACATAATATTATATGGTGTTTTTCTTTATTTGTTTTTAGGATGAATTGCTTTATTTGCTTGTCATGAAAAATCACACTGAATCTTTTCAGTCTTTAAGTAAGGTTTCTCTACTCTGTGTCATTTACAAAGTACAGATGTAGAACTAGCTACGCCAATTAGCTATACACGCACACACATACACATATATATATATATATAATATATATCCGGTGGTACAGTGAGTGTACGTAGAGGGGTGCAGTGGAGCGTACACAGACAGGTGGCCTCCCCCAATGGTTTGAGTTTGAGTGTGAGTAGGATGGAAGTTTTTAGGTTGAGAAAGCTCCTCCAGTAGATTGACTGAGGGAGGAGATGGAAGCTTCCTTCCTTATTATATTCGTATAATGGCTTATACAGCATATATATACATAACAATACAGTAAATCCTCTCTAACCGACTCCCCTATATCGAGCCTTTTTTTTGGATCCCAAACGATTGCCCATACAATAAAACCATTGTACTGATGAAAAAAACTCTCTAAACCGACCACGTCCCTAAATGGACCATTTAAAGTCGGTCCCATGGTCGATCGATTTAGAGAGGTTTCACTGTATATATATATATATTTATGCAAGGCCTATATATAGATCTACAGCTAGGGCAACAGTTCAAGGCATAGATATCCACTTATGTTATGGACAGCTGAAGACCCACCATTCAACTGAAGGCGTCAAATGTTTGAGACCAAAATACGTTACTAGCTTGGCTCCGACATGTTACTTAAATACTGGTCCACTCACTAAGCAAGTATTCCTGCATAGAAACAATACTAGGTTAATGTAATATAATTTGTCACTGCTGAAGCCGATGGTGTCAAGCATTTTGATGTGAACGCCAAAATAAATGTGCAATGTTTTCACTTTAAATAGCCCTGAAGTTGACCCCTTTTAAAATTAAAGTTACTTTAATCTACAGTAAACTATATTATAACAATCAATCTGAGAAAAAAATTATGGACATTAAAAGGTACTGTTGAAAACTATGGCATCTCGATATAAATGCGAAAATTAATTTGGCTGGCTTTCACTATAATTATCTCCAAACTTAACCCCTTTTTAAATTGAAGTTACTTCAAATTAAAGTAAACTATATTATGAAATTAAATCTGGGGGGATGGCAGAAATTAAAAGCTACGGCAGCAGTCAGTGGTGTTCAGTATTTCGATTTGAACGCCAAAATTAATGTGGCCTGTTTTGACTTTAAATATCTCCAATAACCCCTTTTAAAGTTAAAGCATCTTCAAACTAAAGTGAACTAAATTATAACAATCCAGAAAATAATGATATCAATAACAATAGTAATAACGATAATACTATTACTAACAATAATAACAATAATAACAATAATAACAATAATAACAATAATAACAATAATAACAATAATAACAATAATAACAATATAACAATAATGACAACAATGACAACACTGACAACAATGACAACACTGACAACAATAATACCAATCATACCAATCATAGCAATCATAACAATCATAACAATCGGAAAAATCGCAACACTCGTAACAATCGTAACAATCATAACAATCATAACAATCATAACAATCATAACAATCATAAAAGAGACGATGAAGATAATGATAATAATTACAAAAAAACAAAGGCATATTTCATTATGCAACATTAATAACAAATTTCGGTCAAATATATATTTGGTGTTATGTAATTTTTTTAAATATATATATTTGTTAATCGATGAATGTAAAATAAAGCTGCCTACTCACCTCCTCTCGTATCCGACACACCAGTTGTGCGAGTAGCCACAGTTGGGCTTCCACACCTTCACCATCCTGGTGAAGGTTCGCGTGCACGGCTTGCGTATGGGCACCAGTTCCACGTCGCGGTAGTCGCACACGTTAGGCCTGCAACAAACAAAGCAGTGCCCGCAGTCAGTTATCGGCCGCACAGTGTACCCGTCTCACTTGACACCCCATAGCAGCATTCAATGTGGAAAGATCCTCGTGTTAGTGCGCAAGTGAAAGGTGATAATAATGACCGATTGAATGGTTGGTGATGGCTTAGCGATTGATTGATTGATTGGTTGACGGATTTATTGGTTGACTGTTGGAGTTTTACGTCCCCGAAACAAGTCGGTACTCAAGATGAGTACCGACTTCCCAGCTAACACATAACGTTAAGTAACGTCAGACTAACGTTAGTATTTGGATATGGTACATTATAACATCACATTAACGTTATACAGACGTTATGCCATGTATTGTAATGTTATAATCTCATAGCAACAGTATACTGACATTATAACATGTATTGTAATGTTTTGGGGTATATTGTGACTGAGACAAAGGGGAGCCATCTTGTTGATATTGGTGCGATCTTCACTAAAATTTAGCAATGAGGACGGGATGATCTGGGCCAACCATCTTATGACCATTTAATGGGAAACTAACCTGCATTAAAGTGTCATTCAAGAAAAGTAAGTGAACCAACTTACACATAAGGAAGGGCCACTGCAGGGCAACCAAAATCAAGGATCACAGCAAGTACAGCATAAATAATATGTATTAGTCTCACTGAATGGTTATTGTAATACTGTGGCAAATTTTAGGAAGATTGTAACTCAAGAGACTAATCATTTTATGTGTTGTTCAGTGTTATTATTATCTCTATACAACATTTTTATATCGGTATATACTGACGTCAGTATGATGTTATTTTGTTAGCTGGGTTGTGACAGTGCGCACTATCGCAACTTTTATAGTGCTGCTCTATTGGGAGACCAGGCCGCCAACACCATGGCCCAATATCCAACACCATCATATTATCCTGCTACTGTGCAAACCAGTCCTCGTCCTATCCTTTTAATGCCGACCACCTAGCTAGAAAGCAGCAAGTATCAATTTTGTAAGTCATTGGTTTGACTCTACTGGGAATTGAACTCCCGACCTTCTGCGTGGGAAGACTGCACTCTACTGATTCGACCACCGCGCCGGTATCTAAGCAATAGGGAATTAAAAAAAGTGATATATCTGACGCATACAACCTTGTTTGAAAACCAATCAGTTGCATCTATTTGTAAAATATTCAGATATTCAGCATAGGGGGGGGGGGGCATGTATACTGGGTGTACATGACCAGGCGCATGTATGTATATATATGTATGGGTTGATGGTACCTGAGTGAGATGTAAATAGACATAGTGGTGCTGGCAGGTCTGGGGGTGAGTGCACTCAGGGCCTACCCCCTCTCCTGGGATAGTGATCACCACACTCAAAAGGTCAAGGTTGGTGGTGGCCATGGGGCCATACAGCTTGTGGTGGTGGGCAGACCACTGGTATCCATGGGGAACAGGAATGCTGGATCCCTATTGGTAGGGCCAAGAATGCTTGATTCCCAATGGGGGAAAGGGGTGGGGTGATACTCTACAATGAACCCATGTAACTATATAAGCAATAAACCAGAGGGCTGGATTATCGCTTCTTCTTTACACTTTATACTCTTCCTTTCTCTTTGTCTGTATTGTTTTCACCATAGCCTGCCTACACAACCACATATTCGAACATTAGACTCTACATATTGGAAGGGAAGTGATGACACAGAGTCAAAATGGAGTCCCACTCTGCTGAAGTAGGAAGGTGCGCGTCCCTGCCCCAAGGGTCTCCAAGCTGCAGGTGTCACGTGACCACGTCATTAACTTTACCTTACTGGGTCAAAGGTCACCACGGGTCTGGTCTCAGAGGTCAGGTAGCATTGCCCAGTGCTATATACTTGTATTTGTGTACCGCCCCAGTTGTTAACCTCACTGTACATCTTGTCCCAAGTAGACATACAGTAACACCTCTCTAACCAGCCACATCCACCGATCGACCACTCCCCTATAACGATCGCTTTATTTGTGTCCCAAACGATCGCCCATACAATACCATTGTAATGATTTTTTTTTAATTCGCTAAACCACCTCCCTAAATGGACCATTTAAAGTCGGTCCCATGGTCGGTCGATTTAGAGAGGTGTTACTGTAACACACTTTGTTTGTTTGTTTTTGTTTTACGTCTTAGCAACATCTAAGGTCATATCAGGATGGGTACCGAGATGTGACAGTGCGCACTTATTGTGACTCTAAAGTACTGCCCCACTGGAAGACCAGGCCGCCAGCACCATGATCTGATATCCCACTCAGTCACATTATCCTGACACTGAGCAAACCAGTCCATGCCCTATCCTAATAATGCCGAGCACCAGGCTAGGAAGTGACAAGTATAAATTTTTAAGTCATTGGTTTGACTCGACCAGGGTTCGAACCCACGACCTCACGATCTACCAACACGGGAGACGGACGCTCTAACTCATTCGGCCATCCCGTCTGGTCTAACACACTTTGAACTACCTAGTGAGACAGTATTGTTTTGATAGCACAAACCTAACACAGTAGGTCCTCTTGTTCCAGCTGAGATCTAAGATAGTCTCATCGGAACAGGAAAAGAAAGTATTGATATCACAACCCTAATGCTAGGTACACACCTACCGTTTACGATTCACGCACTAAAATTCGCGACCCGACCCGACCCGCTTAAAACTGAAAACGGGCCGATTCATTTTTCGAATCGCGAATCGCAATCGTAAGGAAGCGCTTTTAGCCCTAAAAAGTCGCAAATCGCAATCGGTAGGTGTGCTAGGGGAGTGCACACCTCACGACTTTTGGGCAGTTTTAGATCGTATACAGTAGGTGGGTGCGGAAAAACGGTAGGTGTGTACCTAGCATAACACAGTCAGTCTTGTCGCAATAGGAGAAGGCTAGCACGCCAGGTGTCAGCTTCAGCTTACACAACAGAAGTTAGGGTTGGTACCCCTCGCAACCCTTTCCTGCACAAGAAACCCATTTTACATTGAATTAAACACCCCTTTAATCTATATCATATATGTAAAGTAAAGTTTGTTTTATTTCACGACGCCTCTAGAAGACATTGATTTTTATCATCGGCTATTGGAAATCAAACATATGGTCATTCTGACATATTTCTTTGGAGGAAACCTGTACCCTGTCCAATAAGCAGCAAGGGGTCTTTTATATGCAATTTCCCACAGACAGAACAGCACATACCACAGCCTTTGTGGAACAGTGGTTCGAACAAAAAATAGCCCAAACTGTAGATGCGTCCACTGAGCAGGATCGATCGGATTCATCTATATGTATTCACCACCTGTCCGGCTCGGCCACGTAGAGCTGAAATTGCGACTTGGCGTGTTTAAATGCTGGGTCGCAGCTTCAATCATTGCTGAGACTTCAACTGAATTTGGAATAATACCTCTAGTGGGAGGCTACCGAGAGAAACTACTAATAGTGTCACATCCTTCAATCTGCGACCGGTGAAGAATTCTACTTTGACAATGCCTGGCTTTGCCATGTCAGTCCAGTCTTAAAACTTCCAGATATTGGCTCACTGTGAGCAGGACCGGAAATGTCAAAGACTGGCCGGCGTCTACTTTTTTTTTTTGTGTGTGATGAATTTATTTACTCTGCTCATAACATTCAAGTAGCTGCATCGCAAAATGCCCTGCCTTGCACCAGAGTGCCCTTATGTGTTTTGTGTGCCCTTACACATATATCTCTATAAGTTAAGAGTTATGTTTGCCCACCCTGATCCACCCTTTCCACCCACTTCCTGTCTCCTACCCCCACATGTGTCCCGGCGTCTATTCAATAAGCGCCTCCTTATGGCCCTGTCACACTATGACGTAACGACGTCAACGTAGGGAGAACGTGAAGAACGTTGAACTTCTCGGTGTAGTATGCAAATTTGGGCACAAGTTGAACGTGGATGCAGCATAGTGGATGAGAGTGTAACGTCGGTAAAGCGTGGTGATACCGTCATTCAATGAGAGAGGACAATGTCATTACGCTCACGGAACGTTATGAATGTTATTCCATCGCCAGAAGAACGTTACATGACATTACATATGTCATGAGACGTTGAACGTACATTGAATGTACGGTCTCCTGACGTTCTCCTGACGTTCTCCTGACGTTCCCATTACGCCGCATGGGCATTTCCACCCGGTTTAATGTGGGTCAACGTAGTGGAACGTAGTTGAACGTAGTGAGCAGCGTTTGCCTAACATCCGTTTAACGTCATTGACGTTCACTGAACGTGAACAGAATGTACGGCAAACGTAAACCCTTATGTTCAAGCTACATCAACATTTTTGAACATGTCCAAAACCTCGACGTAACTCGAAGTAACACGACGTAATATGATGTAGCTCGACGTCAGTCTAACGTCATTATGATGTCATCATAACGTAATCCAACATACATCAACGTAATGATGAAAAATCACCATGTTAGGCTCACGTTGGCTCGTTACGTCATAGTGTGACAGGGGTATTACGCCCATGCATCGCGTCAAACCCACCCACTCCCTCCCCCACCCACGCCCCTCCTCCACCCAATCCCTCCCCCACACACTCCCTCTCCCACACACTCTCTCCCCCAGCAATATTAGGATAGGGCAAGGACTGGTGTGTTCAGTATCAGGATAATGGAACTGGGTGGGATATCAGGTGATGGTGCTGGTGGTGTGGTATCCCAGTGGGACAGCACTATAAAGTCGCCATAAGTGCGCACTGTCACAAGTCGGCACCCATCCTGATATGACCGTAGAAAGTTGCCAGGACATAGAACTCCAATACACGAACAAACAAACCTCCAACCCCACACCCCTTCCCCGCGACACACCCCATTCCCCACCGCAACCACCATCCCCACCCTCTCCCCACCCCCACCCCACCCACTCCCCAAACTCTGCCCACCATACCCACTCTCCCTCCCTACCCTCTCTCCGCCCCACGCCCACCCCTCCCGGCGTATCCTCTGAGTGAACTAAGCGTGCCACGTTTTCCTAACCGATGACTTGACACCCTGGGGGCGATTCTTTTCCCTCCCCTTTTCCCCCTCCCGCCTACCCCCCCCCCCCCCCCTCTCTCCCTCCTCCCCCCCCCCCCCCCCCCTCCGCCGTCTCTCTCCCTGCAACTGTACAAAAACAGCTACTTCCAGTGAACCAACAGAAACTACATTTCTAATGAAAACACATTAAGTGCACTGGAAATACGTTTATTGGGCTTTGACATCCCAGCAACATTTGAGATCATATTACTACAGTATCACCCCGTTAAACCAATCTCGGTTAAACCAAATGATAGGTTAATCCAAACATTTTGTTGGTGGCCTAGAAAAATAATACCATTTATCATATAAAAAAGTTGGTTAAACCAAATTCAGTTAATTCAAATTATCTGTTAATCCAAACAAAATGATCGGAGTCCAGGCCACTCCGGTATGGTTAAACCAAACTTTCATGTGGTTATAAGGTCATCTGAGACCTCACTGACGTTTTTATATGATAAATGGTAGTATTTTGCCGGGCTGCCAAAAAACATTTGGATTAACTGATCGTTTGGTTTAACTGAGCTTGGTTTAATGGGAATATACTGTACATATATAAAAAACAATAATCAAAGTGTCCACAACATTGTATATTACATGTGCAATACACGCTTACTCAAAGTCAAAGACAAAGCTTGGTTAAACCAATGATCGGTTAATCCAAACAAATTTCTAGGGGCCCTTCAAGTTTGGTTTATTGGGGTTATACTGTATCAGGCAGCGGCATCATATCAGGATGGGTACCGACTCATGGTGACTTTATAGTGTTATCCCACTCGAAGACCAGGTAGCCAGCACCATGATTGTATATCCCACTAAGTCATGTTATCCTGGTACTGAGCTAACCACTCCTTCTAATATCCTAGTAATGCCAAGAGCCAGGCTGGGTAGCGACAAATATCCATTTTCTAATGCATTGGTTTGACTCAGCCGGGATTCGAATTGCACACTGAGCTAACCAGTCCTTGCACTATCCTAATAATGCCAAGGACCAGGCTGCGTGTAGTGACAAGTACCAAGTTTGTAAGTCATTGGTTTTGTCTTGGGGGTGATGAAAATGGGAAATATTGAGCCTAGAGCGGGACTCGAACCCACATCCCTTTGCATTCCGGGCCAGTGTGGTAACCATTACACCACATAGGCTCCCTGATGTCACCACACTCCCCGCGCCTACCTGTCTATGCGGCTCCTTGCCTGAGAGGTCAGTGCAGATGACTACAGTTTGACCAAGCCGGGATTCGAACGACACACCCTCTGCACAGGAAGCCTGTGCTCTTACCTATTCGGCCACCGTGTCTGATAAAGTACCTAGTTGTTGTTAGTGTCCTACAACTATCTTAGATATTACAGCCGTTAAAGTTGCATAGTCCGATGGTTTGGAGATTCTGTCAATATAGTAGGTTGATCCTTATAATTTACCTCACTTTAGCTTGAAGTAACTTTTATTTTAAATGGCTAACTTTTGAGATATTTGAAGTGCAACCATGTGAAATTAATGTTGGCAAGCTTGACAAAAATCGGACACCATAGGCTTCTGTAGTAACCATCGGTCGCGGTGGCCTAATCGGTAGAGCGCGGGCCTCATGTGCGGAAGACCGGGAGTTGGCTTCTCAGTCGAGTCAAACCAAAGTTTTAAATTGATCCTTGTCGCTTCCCAGACTGTGGCACTCGGTATGAATAGGATAGGGCAAGGACTGGTCAGCTCAGTGTCAGGATAATGTGACTGAGTGGGATATCAGGTCATGGTGCTGGCGGCCTGATTTTTCCAGTGGGGCAGCACTATAAAGTCACCATGAGTGCGCACTGTCACAAGTCGGTACCCATCCTGATATTACCTGAGATGTTGCTAGGACGTAAAACAAAAAACAAACAACCAAATCTGTAGTAACCGGTTCTTTTCAACTGCCTCAGTATTCAATCAGGGTTCAACAGTAACAGGTTCTATTTATTTGGCTTATTTAAATTATTAGCATCATCCCCTTCTATGAAGTGCCAACTGTTTAATAAGTGCACCAGTATCTAAATTAGATATTATTGTTGGGGTGATAAAAATTGGAAATATTGCGCTAGGAATTCTACCCACATGTTTTGCATTCCGGGCTAGTGTGCTAACTACTACACCACCTAGGCTCCCTGATGTCACCACCCTACCCACACCTACCTGTTTATGCGGCTCCTTGTCTGAGAGACCAATGCAGACTACTATAATATCTAGACTAAAATCTAGATAATTGTTTTGGTTTAGAAAATGTTATGTTTTCATCGGACTGCAATTTTAAGACACATGACAATAATCATTACCACCCGTGTGTGTGTGTGTGTGTGTGTGTGTGTGTGTGTCTGTCTGACGCTGTGTGTTTGTGTGTCAGTGTTTGTGTGTCGCTGTGTGTGCGTGTGCGTGAAATTGAGAGTGGTTTGCTATGTGACAAAATAAAGGATAAGAAAGGACTCTAGCTATGCTTTATCGGTCGCCAAGCTTGTCTAACTCTAAGGCGCCCGCTTTTTCGGGCCTCACGTGCGGAAGGTTGGGAGTTCAGTTCCCAGTCGAGTCAAACCAATGATTTTAAAATTGATACCTGTCACTTCCTATCCTGGCACTGTGCATTAATAGGATAGGGCAAGGAATGGTTTGGCTCAGTGTCAGGATAATGTGACTGAGTGGGATATTGGGTCATGGCACCGGTGGCCTGATTTCCCAGTGGGGCAGCACTATAAAGTCACCATGAGTGCGCACTATCACAAGTCGGTACCCATCCTGATATGACCTTAGATATTGCTAGGACGTAATACAACAACAAACAAACAAACTTTTGCAACCTGGCGTTAAGTAGTGCGCACGGTCGCCGCCAGGAGTCAGGGCGTCATGTGGGTGGTCGAACGTTGCATCGGGTAGGTAACCTGAGTGTATTTACGCCGTAAAGACATCACTGGCAGACAACTGTTTGTTTTCAATTTGCCCAATTGTGTTCAGAGTGCTCTGTTCGTGTGAACATCACAGGCGTTCCTTACCAGCTTACGTCTCGTTAATCTTCACGTGAGTTTACCCGTAGCGCCGCCCCCCCCCCTCCCCACCCATCTTCCCGCCGTCCCGAGCAGACGACAATTATATTTTTACTTTGCTTAGGCCAAAACATAAATAAAATTGGTGAATCCTTCCAGCTCGTGCCTGAAAAGAATCACCCACCCCTGATTTTTAATTTTGTTATTTGATGTTTTTTAACTGTTACAAATGTGGCGGGCTAGCAGCAATTCAACTTTTGTATCAATTTTTAAGTCATTGGTTTAACTCGGCCGGGCTCCGAATCCAGGAGTTTGAATCCCATGACATACCAGAATGGGAGGCGGACGCTCAACTCATTCGGTCATCGCGCATGGGTACGTATTACGTCTCCATTAAAAAATAAATAAAAAACACCCACCTGATCCTGAATTTTATTTGAAAATGACGATCACCAATTCTTATTAATTTGGCCTTTTCGACTTCGCATTGACTCAGTTTATCCACTCACTCTCGAAGCGGAGCCATGACCAGACGTTGTTGCTTTGTTTGTTGTTGTTTTACTCCCTAGAAATATCTAAGGTCATATCAGGGCGGCATGACCAGACGGGATAGCCAAATGAGTTGAGCGTCCGGCTCCCGTTTTGGTAGATCGTGTGATTCGAACCCACGGGTTAAAATCCTGGTCGAGTCAAACCAATGACCTAACAAATTATACTTGTCGGTTCCTAGCTAGACGCTAGGCATTATTAGGATAGGGGAAGGACTGATTAGCTCCCTGCCAGGATAATGTGACTGAGTGGGTTTGTTTGTTGTTTGTTTGTTGTTGTTTTAAATCCTAGCAACATCTAAGGTCATATCAGGACAGATACCGACTTGTGACACTGCGCGCTCATGGTGATGCCCCACTGGGATACCAGGCCATCAGCACCATGACCTGATATCTCACTCAGTCACATTATCCTCACACTGAGCCAACCAGTCCTTGCCCTATCCTAATAATGCCGAGCGCCAGGCTAGGAAGCAACAAGTATACATTTTTAAGTCATTGGTTTGACTAGACCAGGGTTCGAACCCACGATCCCATGGTCTACCAACACGGGAGCCAGACGCTCTAACTCATTCGGCCATCCCATCTGTGACTGAGTGGGATATCAGGGTCATGGTGCTGG
This sequence comes from Branchipolynoe longqiensis, assembly GCA_030323885.1. Taxonomy (NCBI): domain Eukaryota; kingdom Metazoa; phylum Annelida; class Polychaeta; order Phyllodocida; family Polynoidae; genus Branchipolynoe; species Branchipolynoe longqiensis. The sequence goes on from CM059200.1 coordinate 35,779,318, forward strand.
CAGTGGCAGTGGCAGTGGTAGTCTCCGGGTGGGGCAGCACTATAAAATCACCATCAGTGTGCACTGTCACAAGTCGGTATCGGTCCTGACATGACCTTAGAGTTAGTTGGTTGTTAAAGTTTCATATCCTGGCAACGTCTAAGGTCAGATATGACCTTAGATGTTGCCAGGACGTAAAACTTCAACAAACAACCAACATTTGCTAGAATCTCGGAACTGGCGAATGTCACCAACTTAAAGTTGCATAGTCCGATGGTTTTGAATTTCTGTATTTTTTCTGAGATAAATATATTAGATCGATCATTAGGATCTACTTTACATTAGTTCAAAGTTACTCTTATTTTAAATGGTAAACTTTTGAGATATTTTGGGTGCAAACATGGAAAATTAGTTTTGGCATGCTTGCCAAAACTCTGACACCATAGACTTCTGCAGTAATAGGTTCTGTTAAATTGACTCAGTATTGCCTTCTACACAAAAACAAATGCTTAATAAGTGCATCAGTATCTAAGTTAGATATGTACAATCAAATCTAGATAGTGGGTTTGGTTTTGAAAATTTGATATTTCATCGGACTATGCAGCTTTAAGTAATGCTTGGAGAGTGAGCGTGTGTACGTGCGCAGACGACATTTGACGATGCTTCCTCCACAAGGAACGCCGAGCCGTTCCACAGCCTCGCTTTCATGTTTGAATGGCGGGAAATGTTTCGGCAACAAAATTCGCCACCGCCAGGGAGGCATGGGGCGTTGCAGTAACAAATCATCGACTTTCAGGAGGCATGGGGCGTTGCAATAACAAATCATCGACTTGCAAGAGACATGGGGCGTTGCAGTAACAAATCATCGACTTGCGGAGACATGGGGCAATGCAGTAACAAATCATCGACTTTCAGGAGACATGGGGCATTGCAGTAACAACTCATCGACTTGCAGGAAGCATGGGGCGTTGCAGTAACAAATCATCGACTTGCACGAGACATGGGGCGTTGCAGTAACAAATCATCGACTTGCAGGAGACATGGGGCGTCGCAGTAACAAATCATCGACTTGCATCGCCGGAAATTAATGTGTCCATTTTAAATTTTCAAAAACAAAATACTTATATATACATTTGAACCTACATATGCAACTTGGATAAGGGTTCATTTATTAAGTGTGTATTTCTCCATAGAAGAAACACTAAGTAAATGTAATAAAACATGTTACTGCTGAAACCTAAGCACTCCTAAATTAAATTGGCATATTTCCACTTAAAATATCTCCTAAGTTAATAATTTTAAAGCGAAGTTACTTCAAACTAATACCCCCATCACATAATCCTAGTTCTCACTACCTTATTGAAAATGTTGCTGAATGGGCTCAAACTTTGTGTGAATGGAATGGATGTAGTAGCAACTTTGTTCGGTCTTTTTACGAATGGAATGGACTGGCTAGAATGGAATGGTACTCCAGAACTTTGAGCATGCCCAAAACTTTCTTGCAGCCACGTTCTACCCTGACCACAGCCCGTCTTAGAACAGGGGTCAGATGTTTTGAGAACTACTTTGGTGTGATAGGGGTGTTAAGAAAGGTAGATAATAACGATCATCCTAATATATTTAGCTCATAAAATGACAAAAACTCAAAGCATTCGGACTATGCAACATTAAGCACTACTTTTACCTACAGCAGGTAATTATTGTTGTTGTTGATGTTTTATGTGCTGGCAACATCTAAGGTCATATCAGGACGGGTACCGACTTGTGACAGTGCGCACTCATAGCGACTTTATAGTGCTGTCCCACTGGGAAACCAGGCTGCCGGCAACCATGACCTGGTCCTACAGCAGGTAATAATGTGAATAATAGTGTCGATGGTGCGGAGTGCAAAATGGGAAATATTGCACCAGGAGCAGGATTCGAACCCACGCTTCTTGCTATTCTGGGACTAGCATCCTAACTAGGCTGCCAGCTATACTTCCTGATGCAATCAGTCTATCCATGCTAAAAGTTGCATAGTACGATGGTTTTGAATTTCTGTATTTTTTCTGAGATAAATATATTAGATCGATCACTAGTATCTACTTAACATTAGTTCAAAGTTACTTTTGTTTTAAATGGTAAACTTTTGAGATATTTTGAGTGCAAACCTGGAAAATTAGTCTTGACAAGCTTGCCAAAACTCTGACACCATAGACTTCCGCAGTAACATGTTCTGTTAAATTGACTCAGCATTGCTTTCTACGCAGAAACAAATGCTTAATAAGTGCATCAGTATCTAAGTTAGATATGTAAAATCAAAGCTAGATAATTGGTTTGGTTTTGAAAATTTGATATTTCATCGGACTATGCAGCATTAACATGTCTATATGGATCCTTGCCTGAGAGGTCAGTGCAGACTAGTATGTTCGTCCCCGGGAATTGTAAAACTCAGCATTACTAGGATAAGGCAAGGACTGGTTACCTCAGTATCAGGATAATGCAACTGAGTGGGATACCGAGCCATGGTGCCAGCCGACCTGATCTTCCAGTGGGGCAACACTATAAAGTTGCCATGAGTGCGCACTGTCACAAGTCAGTACTTATCGAGAAATGACCTTAAATGTTGCCAGGACGTAACCCCCCCCCCCAACAAACAAACCATCCTCAGTCTGAACAACTACTAGGCTACTAGATGGCGAAAACCCCAACAAACAACTGAATAACTACAACTACAGTCAAGCTTCTCTAATTCGACCGACCATGGGACCGACTTTAAAGCTGCATAGTCCGATGAAGCATCAAATTTTCAAACCAAAAACATTCACCTAGATTTTATTCTACATATCTAACTTAGATACTGCTGCACTTATTAAACATTTGTTGCCACATAGAAGGGCATACTGAAACAGAACGTGTTACTGCATAAGCCTATGGTGAGAGTTTTGGCATGCTTGCCAAAATCAATGTAGGATGTTTGCATTTCAAATATCTCAAAAGTTAACCATTCAAAATGAAAGTTACTTCAAACTAAAGTAAGGTAGGCTATAACAACCAATTAAATATTCTTATCTCAAAACCATCGGAGTATGCAACTTTAAATGGTCCATTTAGGGAGCTAGTCGCGTTAGGGAATTAAAATATCCTTATAATGGTATTTTTGGGACCTAAATAAAATTATAAAGCAATCGATATAGGGGAGTGGTCAATCTGTGAAGGTGATAGTTTAGACGTATAGAGGTTTTACTGTAGTTAGCGAATCGTTGGCAACACACGCCCACGTGCGTTGCCGCCCGGTGCGAGAATTGGCGAGATTTGTGACGGGTTCTCGCGGGACGTGAGCTGCCTTTGAGATTCGGTGCAGCATTCCTGCTGCAGCCAGTGTTGTCATTCCTGCACCGTCGGGCTTCAGCCCAGAACCCCAAAGCCATTCCTACATATAACACTTAGACACCCGGCTTCACACACACACACACACACTCACACACACCCGCCTTCACACAGACACACTCACATACACCCACCCACACACCCGCCTTCACACACACACTCACACACACCAGAGCCCAGAGCCATTCCTACAGATAACGCGTACACACCCGGCTTCACATACACACACCCATATACACCCACCCACACACCCGCGTTCGCACACACACACTCACAACCACCCACACACACAACCGCCTTCACACACACACTCACACACACCAGAGCCCAGAGCCATTCCTACAGATAATGCGTACACACCCGGCTTCACATACACGCACACATACCCACATGCCCGCCTTCACACACACACTCACAAACACCAGAGCACAGAGCCATTCCTACAGATAACACGTACACACCCGGCTTCACATACACTCATCCATATACACCCATCCACACACCCACCTTCACACAGACACACTCACACACACCCACCCACACACCCGCCTTCACACACACTCACACACACCAGAGCCCAGAGCCATTCCTACAGATAACACTTACACACCCGGCTTCACACACACACACATACACCCACACACACACCCGCCTTCACACACACACTCACATACACCCACCCACACACCCGCCTTCACACACACTCACACACACCAGAGCCCAGAGCCATTCCTACAGATAAAACATACACACCTGCCTTCACACACACACATACACACACATACACACCCATGCACACACACCAGAGTACATACCCATTCCTACAGATAACACTTACACACCTGCCTTCACACACATACACACACATACACACCCATACACACACACCAGAGTACAGACCCATTCCTACAGATAACACTTACACACCTGCCTTCACACACACATACACACACATAGACACCCATACACACACACCAGAGTACAGACCCATTCCTACAGATAACAGTTACACACCTGCCTTCACACACACTGACATACGCACCCCCACACACATCCACACCCACACTCACACACGCACACACACCTGAGCCCATATCCATTCCTGCAAATAATACTTCACACACACTCACACACACCAAGACACACACACATACACACTCACCCATACACACACCAGAGCCAAGACCCATTCCTACAAATAACACTTACACACACGGGTTCACACAGAGTAGGACGTAGCTCAGGCGGTAGAGCGTACATCTGTGAAGCTTTGGATCATCCAATCGATCCTGCTCAGTGGACCCATTTGCAGTTTGGGCTATTTTCCGTTCCAACCAGTGGTCCACAACTGGTTCATCAAGGGATGTGGTAAGTGCTGTCCTGTCTGTGGGAAAGTGCATATAAAAGACCCTTTGCTGCTTATGGGAAAGAGTAGCCTATGTGGCAGCAGCTGGTTTCCTCCAAAGAAATATGTTAGAATGACCATGCCTTTGACATCCAATGTCCGATGATGAAAATCAATGCGCTCCAGAGGCGTCATTAAATAAAACAAAGTTGTTGCCTTCACACACACACACACATACACACCCACTCACACACACTAGAGCCCAGACCCATTCCTGCAGATAACAATTACACACCCGCCTTCACACACAAACACACACACACGCACATACCGGTCGCGGTGGCCGATGTGGGAGATCGGGAGTTCAGTTCCTGGTCGAGTCAAACTCAAACCCAATGACTTATCAAATTGATACTTGTCACTTCCTGGCCTGGCATTCGGCATTAATAGGTTTGGGCAAGAACTGGTTAGCTCAGTGTCAGGATAATGTCACTGCATGGAATATCGGGTTATTCTGCTGGTGGCCTGGTGTCTCAGTGGGGCAGCAATATGATGTCGCCGTGAGTGTGCACTGTCACAAGTCGGTACCCCTTCTGATATGAACCTAGGTGTTGCTGGCACGTAAAACTCCAACAACCAACCACACACACATAGCTGATGTCCAACCTTAGCTCTCCTATTTTAAAGGTATGTATCATACCCCGCCCCCTTCCCCGCCCTCCCCACCCACCCCCGTCGACTCTCTAACACCATCACCACCAACCACAGAAAAAGTCTGAAACCGTGTGATATGTTTATTAAATCACCCAATGATTATTAAAAAAGGATGTTGAAGTACGCTCTTGATTGCTTTTTTTTTCAGCGTTCAAAATAAGAGTTTGGCCACTTGTCCGGGACAAGTGGAAATTCCGACACACATCTGAAAATCACACCAGACTTGTCCGGTGGCCAAGTGAAATTCTTTGCTTATTTCTGTCATTGTATATGTCAGCGTTTAAAATATGAGCTTGGCCACTTGTCCGGGACAAGTGGAAATTCCGACACACATCTGAAAATCACACCAGACTTGTCTGGTGGCCAAGTGAAATTCTTTGCTTATTTCTGTCATTGTATATGTCAGCTTTCAAAATATGAGCTTGGCCACTTGTCCGTTTGCTTATTTCTGTCATTGTATATGTCAGCTTTCAAAATATGAGCTTGGCCACTTGTCCGGGACAAGTGGAAATTCAGACACACATCTGAAAATCACACCAGACTTGTATGGTGGCCAAGTGAAATTCTTTCCTTATTTCTGTCATTGTATATGTCAGCGTTCAAAATATGAGCTTGGCCACTTGTCCGCGACAAGTGGAAATTCAGACACACATCTGAAAATCACACCAGACTTGTCTGGTTGCCAAGTGAAATTCTTTGCTTATTTCTGTCATTGTATATGTCAGCGTTCAAAATAAAAGCTTGGCCACTTGTCCGGGACTAGTGGAAAAAACACAGATCACACCAGATGTAAGCTCACTTTGAACCGATAAGCCAATGGTACCTGCTGATTAACCTTCGTAGGGTTCTTGTCATACATTTCTTTCTAAAATATAGATTGTTCCGAAATTGTCCTAGCAAATATGTCACATTAGATCAAAACGCAAATTCCCGTCTGCGTCTTCACCAGCCCCCCCCCCCCCACCCACCCTCTGACACCCTGACCAGACGGGATGGCCGAATGGGTTGAGCTTTCGCTTCCCTCTTGGATTCGAACCCACCGATTCAAACCCTGGTCTAGTCAAATCGATGACGTACAAATTTATACTTGTCGTTTATAGGCATTATTAGGATAGGGCAAGGACTGGTTGGCTCAGTGTCAGAATAATGTGACTGAGTGAGATCTCGTGGCATTGGGCCGGCAGCCTGATATCCCAGTGGGGTGGGGCAGCACTATTAAGTTGCCATGAGTGTGCACTGTCACAAGTCGGTACTCATCCTGATATAACCTTAGATGTTGCCAGGACATTATCCTGACACTGAGCTAACCAGTCCTTGCCCTCTCCTATTAATGGTGAGTGCCAGGCTAGGAAGCGACAACTATTAATCTTAAAGTCGTTGGTTTGACTCGACCGGGAACCGAACTCCCGACCACCCACATGCGAGGTCTGCGCTCTACCGATTACACCACGGCACCCAGTTATTTTGACAGGACTTTCCAGGACTTTCTAGGACCTTTCAAAATATAAAAATCACGAGGCAGGATAACAAACCAAAACAAATTCAATTTAAATATAAAACATCACCAATTCAATTTCAGGCACGTCGACAAATATAGGCTTTAAAAACATACAGTCACGATTTTCCATTTTCAAGGATTTTCACGGATGGTTAGACAAATTCCAGCACTTTCCTGGAATCCTGAATTATCAAATTCTGTGACTTTTCAGGTTTTCAAGGACCCGTACAAACTGTGTTTCAATATAGTTAAGATTCCATATACATGTGATGCGGTATGCGGTATGCGATTGTGATTGTGATTGTGATTGTGATTGTGACCCAAAACAAGGAAAAAGCATGTAAATGCATGGTGGTGCTTCCATATGTCCAGATGCGAATGCGAATGCATATGTGAATGCGAATGCATATGCGAATGCAAATGCGAATGTGAATGCATATGCAAATGCATATGAGAATGCGAATGGGAATGGGAATGCGAATGCAAAAGCGAATGCAAATGCAAATGTGGCAAAGTACATCGCTCAATGGACAGACCACTGTGAATGCGAATAGGCAAATGGAATCACAGCTTATCTCGGAAGTGTCGACAAATTATCGTGTAGTGTACGCCTGCGTGCAGCCTACCTAACCAGACACATATGATGTACCTTATCTCGACCTGGTGTCAGTCAACCAGGCCTCAGCTATCTCACGATGAGCAGTCATGGCTCTCATGTTTTAGACCATGCATATTTCTTATCTATTTAAACCAGACCGTAAATCCCGTTCTTATCGACCCCGGTTGCTGTTAGAAACAGGTACCCCGTCCTGATATGACCTTAGATGTTGCTAGGACGTAAAACAACAACAAACAAACAAACAGAAACAGGTACAAATCGATAAAGAACCTCATCTTTTTCCGAGCCCACGTATGCGCGCAGCCAGGAACTTCACATAATTCCAGGCAGCAGAGAGGTGTGGCCAATTCTGTGAATTGCCAGCCTCCATTGAGAGCAGTCTAAATAGTTTGTTTGTCTGTTTGTTTGCTTGTTTGTTTGTGTTTTACATCCTGACAACATCTAAGGTCATTCAAAGACCCTATAATACTCACTCAGCCTGTACTGTGTAATCAAAATGATCAAACCCACCACTTGGTGCACTGGCTGTTCTCTTGGTTAAACAGTTGCTATATTATATATTTATAAATGTATGTATGAATGTGAAAGATGTGTCATGATGCTGATGATGATGATGATGATACTGATGATGATGTCTGTTTGTTCATAGCAATTTCATATTGATGTGTATTCATACTTGTTTATATCATGTATAATATAATTGTATGTGTTTACATCTGAAACACCAACCAGCAGCCGGGCTGATCAAACCCACCACAAGGTGGCACTGCGAAATTTACATTACCATGGGAGAGATAGGGAGTGAGCCGTCTTAGTATGGCGGTGTTCTCTGTGGCGGAGTGGTTAGAGTGTCTGCCTTTTTTCTAGGTCAGCCTCATAATCTGAAAGTCGGTGGTTCGATTCCCCGTGCCCCCACCTCTGACAATTTGGATGTCCACCGCTGTGGATAACTTACAGCGTCATCGAAGGCCAGTTGCTCTCATACCATGTCTATGTGGTGTGGGAGGTTAAAAATCCCTTGGGTCGGTAAAAGTGTAGGCTCAGGCTTTCTATCGACAAACTCTCTAATGGTGAAAACAAGTCTATTCAGGCTTATCCATAATACGCAGTATAAATCTTCAAGGAGTATTATAGGGTATTTGGGTCATATCAGTACCAGTACCGACTTGTGACAGTGCGCACTCATGGCCACTTTATAGTGCTGCCCCACTGGGAGACCAATCCACCAGCACCATGAACCCCATGTTCCAAATTATTGGAATACTGAGCTAACCAATCCTCGCCCTATCCTAGTAATGCTGAGCAACGGGCTAGGTAGCGACAAACCATCAATTTGATAAGTTATTGGTTTGACTCGGCCGGGATTCGAACTCAAGACCTTCCACACGGTAAGCCTGTGCTTTACTGATTCGGCCAGTGTGTCTGGTTGGGGTAGGGTTATGTGAACAGTATGTTCATAAAGGGTTTCTAAAGCCTCGCTCACACATACCCGGATCAGGGGCCGGACGAGCCCCGACCCGTGATCCGGCGTGGTCCATGGCGATCCGGCATCATCTGGGGCTCATCCGGGGCTGGTCCTTGGTGATCCGTGGTGAACTGTGGTTGGTCCTTCGTGATCCGGCCTGATCCGGGGTCTGCCCTGAATGTTTTTAAATGTTTTAGACATCCGGGGAATATTGCAATCCGGGGTTAACCGGCATCATCCGTGTGTGATCCGTGACTCATCGGGGTAGACTGTGTGTTGTCCGGCGGTCGTCTGTGTCTCGTCAGGGGTAGTCCGGGTCATTTTATACTCTGGGCTATCCGCTATTAGTCCGGGGGTCATCCAGTGGTCGTCCAGCAGTTGTCCGGGACTAATCCTTGGCTGTGGACCGTGGCTCGTCCGGGTACGTGTGAGAGCGAGGCAAAAACGACCAAAAAGAGTGATTTTATCTGGGGCGGTCCGGGGTGGTCTGGGGGAGTGGTTCTGTGGTGCGGCTTCAAATCTGGGGCTCGTCCAGGTAGGTGTGACTTGGGCTTAAGCGAATCTAAAACACTGTCACACACACCGGAGAATAACAAGAACCATTATGCCTTGATATTGGCGACTATATGATGAGTATCCGAATTCATATATCTCGGACAAAAGATTACAAATGATGGGAGATGTGAGGAAGAAATTAAAAGAAGGATAACAATAGCCCGAACAACATTCTCCAAAATGTATAGAGTGTTAACATCAAGTAAGATATTAATACAAACAAGGAAGCGTATTCTTCAGTGTTATGTGTGGTCTACTCTAATGTATGGGGCAGAGACATGGACAATCTCTAAGAAAATGTACAAACGTTTAGCAGCATTTGAGATGTGGACTTATCGAAGGATGATGAAAATATCATGGACAAAGAAGATCACCAACAAAGAAGTTCTCAGAAAAATTAAAAATAAGAAAAGCTTGTTTGCCACTATACAGACAAAGAAACTTATTTATTTTGGCCACATCATTCGTCAGAGTTCAATATACCGTACATTGTTGGAAGGGAAGGTGAATGGCAGCAGAGGGAGAGGGAGACCAAGAACATCATGGTTTACAAATATTTCACAGTGGACAGGCTTGAATTATTCACAGTCTATCAGAACAGCACAACATCGGGACAAGTGGAGAACCATTGCATCCAACCCTCGACTAGAGGACGGAACTATTGATTGATTGATGATGAGGGATGTAGCTATTGGATTATAATCAATAGAAGGTAGGAATGCTAAACTAAAACCATCAACAGTGAGACACATTTTATCCAACTTTTACACAGGGTTGTAATTCACCTCTGAACAGTTTTGTTTGTTTGTTTAACGACCCCGCCCACTCCCCAGCAAAAAAAAGAAAGTAAACATCAGCTATTGGGGTTGATAAATCAGCACCACCATCCTGGTATGACCTTGGATCGTGCTAGGATGTGAAACCCCAACAAACAAAACAAACATCTGACATTCGCGACAATTAATCGGCAATTGTCGGTTAGTGTGTCAGGTGACCTCTGACCTAGTAATTAATCGGCAATGTCGGTTAGTGTGCGTCGGCGTAAGTGACCTCTGACTATTTCTCTGGTCACGGTCAATTGAGCAGCCACTGAGTGCCACGCGCCCATCAACCTATGCCCTCTCTCCACACACACACACACACATACTCATCCGCAACTAGTACCTGTCAGTGCAGCTATGCGTGACGCGCGTTGATATGCGGCGACAAGTTATGTTTAAATTGCAATACAAAGTCGGTCAAGTATTACCCGGGGAACGCCCCGTCAGATTGCTTGTCATGTCGCTGATTGTTGTCGCTGGTTTTCTGTCACAAGGCTTTCCAGGCAGGACCAGACGGGATGGCCGAATGAGGTGAGCGTCTGTCTGCCGTCTCCATGGGTTCGAACCCTGGTCGAGTCAAAGCAATGATTTAAAAATTGATACTTGTCGGTTCCTAGCCAGGTGCTCAGCATCATTAGGATACAGCAAGGACTGGTTGGGTCAGTGTCAGGATAATAATGTGATTTTTGAGTGGGTTATCAGGTCATGGTGCTGGCAGCCTGATCTCCCAGTGGGGCAGCACTATAAAGTCACCTTGAGCGCGCACTGTCACAAGTTGGTGCCCATCATGATATGACCTTAGATGTTGACAGGATGCAAAACTCCAACAACCAACCAACCAAGGCTTGCCGGCAACCTGCTGCAAGCCAGTCAACATTGACCAAGTTCGCCAGGTAGTTGAGGCAGGTGACGAATTGACCGATATTGTGAGTGAATTGCCGGTCGTTGTCGATTATCATGATTGTCGCAAAATGTCGCGAGTGTCGCAAAATTACATGTCTATCGCAAATTGGCATGATTGTCGCAAAATGGCATTATTGACGCAAAATGGCATTATTGACGCAAAATGGCATTATTAACACAAAATGGAATCATTGTCGCAAAATGGAATTATTGTCGCAAAATGTGATTATCGCAAAATGTTATGATTATCACAAAATGGCATTATCATAGAAAAATGTCTCGCAAAATGTTATGCTTTTGGCAAAAATTCATGATTGTCGCAAAATTCATAGCTGTCGCCAATCTAACCATTGTCGCAAAATCTCATAATGGTCGCAAAATCAAATGATCATCTAAATCACATGATTGTCGCAAAAGTCTATCGAGTTTCCTTTGTTATCCACTGATGAAAAAGTGTTGCGTAGGGTAATAGACAAACAACTGCAAACGAAAAGCATAAAAACAATTACTAAGGAAAGTACCAAGCAGTCTCCCCTGAATATTTTTGTTTGTTTGTTTGTTGTTGTTTTACATACTAGCAACATCTAAGATCATATCAGGACGGGTACCGACTTGTGACAGTGCGCACTCATGGCGACTTTATAGTGCTGTCCCACTGGGAAACCAGGCCGCCGGCACCATGACCTGGTATCCCACTCAGTCACATTATCCTGACACTGAGCACACCAGTCCTTGCCCTATCCTAATAATGCCGAGCGCCTGGCTAGGAAGCAACAAGTATCAATTTTAAAGTCATTGGTTTGACTCGACTGGGACTCGAACCCACGACCCCACGATCTACCAGCATGGGAGACGGACGCTCTAACTCATTCGGCCATCCTGTCTGGTTCTCCCCTGAATAATTGCGAATTTGAATAAGCCTATTTCTTATCAAACATAACCTAGTTGATTCTTCTCATTTCTCTTTGTCTTACCTTGAATCGGATGTTGGATGTCAAAACATATGGTCATTCTGATATATCTTTTTGTAGGAAACCCACTGCCACCACATAGGCTACTCTTTCCGATAAGCAGCAAGGGGTCTTTTATATCCACCTTCCCAGAGACAGGACATCACATACCACAGCCTTTGATGAACCAGTTGTGGGCCACGGGTTGGAACGGAAAATAACCCAAACTGCAAATGGGTCCACTGAGCAGGATCGATCGAATGACCGACGCCTAATAGGGGCTATCAATGCAGCAACTGCCGAATCTCAGGAGTGACATATTCCTACACTATTGGCTGTTGTTATTTGTTGGGGGCTTCACGTCCTAGCAACATCTAATGTCAAACCCGGGTGGACACTCTGGGCTTCACCTCAATATGTCGGTTATCGGTATTGGAGCAGTGAACTATGGGTTTTACGTCCTAACAACATCTAATGTCAAACCAGGACGGATACTATGAGCTTCACCTCAATATGTCAGTGACTGTATCCCGGGCATTGGGAGCAGTGAACTGAACTATGGGTTTCACCTCCTATGAACATTTAATGTCAAACCAGGACGGATACTATGACCTTCACCTCAATATGTCGGTGACTGTATCCCGGGCATTGGGAGCAGTGAACTGAACTATGGGTTTCACCTTCTAGGAACATTTAATGTCAAACCAGGGCAGACACTATGGGATTCACCTTAATATGTCGGTTAGTGTATCGCGGGCATTGGAGCAGTGAATGATATTAGCGAAAATACCCGGTTGCCAATGAGTTGGGCAAATATGTAATCTAGAGGCAGGTTATATATATATATATATATATATATATATATATATATATATACATGTTCATGGTTTTGGTATTACAAAGGCGCTATACAAATCTAGTTGAGTCAGTCTTTGTGTTTAGCTAACAACTCGGCTCTGCCCTGGCTAGTCTCTCGAGCAAATACAGCCATTTATGTACAGTCTCAGGACAAGGTACACTATAATGAATGTGCAGATGCTAACATAGACTGCTCAATCAATGTACACCAAGTATAGTAGAGGTTAGTTGGTTGTTGGAGTTTTACGTCCTGGCAACACCTAAGTTCATATCAGGATGGGTATTAGAGGTAGCACACTCAATTGTTCCCAAGTATCCAACCAGCCATCTAAATTATTACATCTAGTTAACTGTGGCATTATATATGTTGGTTAGTTGGTTGTTGGAGTTTTACATCCTGGCAATATCTAAGGTCATATCAGGACGGGTACTGACTTGTGACAGTGCACACTCATGGTGACTTTACAGTGCTGCCCCACTGGGACACCAGGCTGCCAGCACCATGACCTGATATCCCACTCAGTCACATTATCCTGACACTGAGCCACCAAAGTCCTTGCCCTATCCTAATCATGCCGAGCACCTGGCTAGGAAGCAACAAGTTTCAATTATGTAAGTCATCGGTTTCATTCTATTGGGAATTGAACTCATGCAGGGGAGGCCAGCGCTCTACCAATTCGGGCTCCGCCTCCTTGAAATAACTGGTAATACTCCATCAGCGACATAGCCTCAAACCGAGCGCAATATATAAGTTGGCCAGCAAAAGCCGCGAATAGACAGTCTGGAGCGGCAAGAGGCTGCAGCCGAAAACACCAGCGGCATATGGAGAGCTGCTGGGCTGCACTTCACTTGTAATTTGTCTTAAGTAAATAAAAAAGTGTGGCACCAGAAAAAAAAGGCCCACTAAATGGCGAACATCGCCGCAAGATATATATATATATATAGTTATATATACAGTAAAACCTCTCTAAATAGACCGTCCTTTGGACCGACATTAAGTGGTCCATTTAGAGAGGTGATCCGTATAGGGAGATAGAATATCCTTACAATGGTATTATTGGGACCCGAATAAACCGATCGATATAGGCAGGGATGAAAGTGGTCTCTGCCAAAAAAAAGCGGAAATGCGGATATTCTCCCATAGGCTTAACATTGTCAGGGAATCGCGGAAAATTCCCGGAAGTCGGTTCTCATACATATTGGTATACACTGATAGGGCTGCAGCATTTGAATCATGTATTAGTATACGCTGACCATGCTGCGGAATTTGAAGCATGTATTAGTAGTATACGCTGCTAGTGCTGTGGCGTCTGCACCACTTATTAGTATAGATCTACGCTGATGGTGCTGCGGCATTAAGCAACTATTAGTATACACTTAGAGCTGCGACGTTTGAACAACGTATTACTAGGGAAAATCCCCGAAATCCCCGAAATCGCGGAGATCTTTCATCCCTGTATAGGGAGTGGTCGATCTGTGGAGATGGTCGGTTAGAGAGGTTTTACTGTGTGTGTGTGTATATATATATATGTATATATATATATATATATGTTGTATAAGTCATTATATATATATATATATATATATAGCGCAGGGGGCTTCTTCAGACCCAGATAGTCAAACCTAATTATCTTGCCTTGGAGACCATGGCTCCACATGTTGAGTGAGACGCGTAGCATCCAGTGTTCGACTCCTGCTTGTTTATCTAAGCCCTAATGTGTACTGTGGACAGTGGATCCCCTGTACGATTTGATTTCAGTAATGTCTGTAAATCAAAGGTGGCTTCATCCTTATCTATTTCTAGTCCATCTCATGAAACTGCCACAATGGTTTGGCCTCTGTGTCCTATAATTAGCAGTAATATAACTGCTAATTTAAATCCTAGGTCTTTCATTGACAAATGTCTGTTGCTAGGCCATGAGTTGAATAACTTGAATACTATTGATACATCCCAAAACCTATTGTATTTAGTTTTGGGTGAGTTTCTTTCGTACACCGATCTAATTAACCAGTGTACTAACTGATGTTTCCCAATGGTTTGTCCATCTATTCTTGGTAGAATAATGAATAGGGCACATCTCACTGCATTAATAGCACCGAATCCTAGTCCTTCATCTTCTAATATTCTTAGAAATTGTAACACTTGAGCTATTGTAGGTTTTAATGGTTTGACTCCTTTGAGAAGGCAATGAAGGCCCCATTTCTTTGAATAACTTGTGTATAATTTCACTATTCTTTTTCTCCAGGCATGTGATACTAGTCTTTCTTTTGTTATTTTGTCTAATCCAAATTGTTCTAAATGTTTCCTTAGAAAAGGAATGCCAAAAGGGGTGTTGTTGACATGTCTCCGTGGACTGTTAGTGGTCCTTGATGTTGAAAGTTGTTCCTTTCCCTTGGGAAGCTCATCAAGTATTTTGCTGCTAATATTATTGCTGCTAGCCATGTTTGTGTTTCCCATCCTGGTTCTATCAGTACTGTGTGGGTGTGATCCATCTTTGATCTTCCTGGCCACTCTGCTGATGTCCTTTCCTAGCCATTAGCGAAAAAATTGGTTTGAGTAACCTTGTGAAAATGTGTGGACAGCAGGCATTCCATTTGGCATACAAGTGAACTCATAAAGTTGGCCGTTCCAACAGAATCTTAAATACTTTCGATCATGTTTATAGATGTGCACAATCTAGTATGCATCTTCGAGATCAATGCTGGCTAGCCAAGCGCCTTGTGTGACTAAGTCTCTCGCTGCTTCTAACGAAAACATTTTTAAATGTTTGTATTCTACAAATTTGTTAAATACAATTAGATCTAAAATTAGTCTAACATCCCCATTTGGTTTCAGTCTTAAGAAAATATTCAAGATGAATTCCCCAGCAACGTGTAGTGCTGGTTCTATAATGCCATTTTCCCTAAATTTAAGGACTTGATTGTTTAGTGCTTTACATTCTGAACCGTGAAATCGATGGAAATGGTATTCTATTTTGAATAGGTTATTCTATTAACGGAATCCTTACCCCTTCTGCTAGGCTAAGAATAGTTAAGTTATCTGTAACTTTATTCTATTCCGAAAGACAGTTATTGAGGTTACCGGCTTGAAAGGTATTGCTTACTGTTATGGTTGCTATTGTTTGAGTCGCCACTTCTATTTGTTCCCTGGGCAGGGGAACGGCTTCTGAGTATTGAACTCCCTCTTGAAGGGCCTGTTCCCGTCATTCCAGCCGAACGACTGCCTCTGGCCCCTTCCTCTGGCTTGGAAGCTGAAGTTGGTTCCGAACCGGCCTCCTCGTTGGCCGGTTCTTTGGTTGTGAAAATCCGGCCTCAGGTTCTTGAAGCGGTTGGAGTTGCCATCAGCCGATTTATTTTTGTCAGTTTCCATGTGTTTTCCACACTTGGGGCTGGTCACCACTTGTTTGAACAAGTATTGTAGTTGTCCGCTGAACATCTTGCCCTTATCCAGCGGCTTGCCCTTAATAGGCTTTGGTGCTAGGAATAGTGTGTATTCCTTTCCATCATTGTCCGTAATCTTTTTGGACCACGTCACCACAGTAAAACCTCTGAACCGACCACATCCAAAGATCCACAGTAAAACCTCTCTAACCGACCTCCTCCACAGATCGACCACTCCCTTATATATATCGATCGCTTTATTTGGGTCCCAACAATACCATTGTAATGTGAGTATATTCTAACTCACTAAACCGACCACCTCCCTAAATGGACCACTTAAAATCGGCCCCATGGTTGGTCGATTTAGAGAGGTTTTACTGTATATATACACACAATAGACCCCACCAGTTAAGCTTGAAAGTACCCAAATAGAGTGGTTCCAGATTCTGGAGAGAGATGTCACTAGCTTAACTCGTGGGGTGTAATACACATGAAGAGAGCGGCGGTGAAATTCCTGAAGAAAACTACAATATATTGTCTTTTTTTAAATATATATTACAAGGATACGAGCTTGATGCCAGTTGCGATATGAATATCTGAATATAATCAGGCATTTTATTATTTTGCCATGCATTCTTTATAGAGATATAACATGTGAAATCAGAGGCACTCGGGGAAGGTACCTGAATAGAGTGGTTCCAGATTCTGCCGATCTATTGATGCTGCTCTACCTACCTACCAGTTAGCGTCTAGCGAGAGAGTTTATTTGTTGTTCGTTTGTTGTTGTTTTATGTCCTAGCAACATCTAAGGTCATATCAGGATGGGTACCGACTTGAGGCAGTGCACACTTATGGTGACTTTATAGTGCTGCCCCACTGGGAGATCAGGCCTCCAGCACCATAACCTGATATCCCACTCAGCCACATTATCCTGACACTGAGCCAACCAGTCCCTTGTCCTATCCTAATAATGCCAAGCGCCTGGCTAGGAAGCGAAACATATCAATTTTTAAGTCATTGGTTTGACTCGACCAGGGTTTGAACAAACGATCCCATGGTCTACCAACACGAGAGGCAGATGCTCTAACTCATTCGGCCATATCATCTGGTTCTCTAGCAAGAGATGGCTGGCCACCAAAACTGCATGCAGCGTGTCGGGAATCAGTTCCACAAGCAGTGCCGTACACAGTGCCCTGTTTGTTTGTTCACTGCCCGTGGTTTGATGTTTTAAGGACGCTGCCTGGGCTGATTGATAATATCCTACCCATCTCCCATCCCCCCCCCCCGCCCCGACACCCGTGCCCCCTGCCGGGACCGGGGTACACCTCACCGGGTGCGGGTTGTGTTGGTGATGCGTGGTTCAGTGTAGATGAGTACACGCCGACACCCTCACACTTCCCGCTGGTACTCTACACAAACCTCTCACCACCCTCACCGTTTTCCCCCCACCCACTCACCCTTACCTCAACTCACCCCTACCCCACCCCCTTCTCACAACCCTCATTCTGCTCCTTCCTACACTTCCTTCTCCTTCCTACCACACTTGCTGCCCGGACCTGGCCTCGACTGGCTATTCTATCACCTCTCCACTGCGCCGTGCTACTCCTTGATTATGTCTGAAAAAAGTTGCAGGAGGGGCAGCCGGCCAGCATTTCACTTTCTACTCTTACTCCGTCCATGTCTCCGGCTCGCCGAATGATCACCACAGGTCAAAGAGGAATTGCCCTTTGACTCAACTCTCCTCATTTCTCTTTCCTCTATACAGTACAACCCCGTTAAACCAAGATCGGTTAAGCCAAACGCTAATCCAAACTTTTTTCAACGGCCTGGCAAAATACTACCATTTATCATATAAAAAGTTGGTTAAACCAAAGTCGGTTAAACCAAAGTCGGTTAATCCAAATTATCGGTTAATTCAAACAAAATTGTCGGGCCCCAGGCCACTTCCGGTATGGTTAAACCAAACTTTCATGTGGTTATAAGGTCATCTGAGACTTTTTTATATGATAAATGGTAGTATTTTGCCGGGCTGCCAAAAAAAAGTTTGGATTAACCGATCATTTGGTCTAACCAAGCTTGGTTTAATGGGGTTATAATGTATATACAACAAACACAAGAATCAAAGTGTCCACATACATTGTATATTACATTTACAGTGCACCCGCATTTTTAGCAAAACCAAGTCAAGTCAAAGCCAAAGCTCGATTAAACCAATGATCGGTTAATCCAAACAAATTTCTAGGGTCCTTCCAGTTTGATTTAATGGGGTCATACTGTATTATCCTTTCTTCTTTTTTTCTCCCACGCTTACTTCTCACCCTGATCAAGGGAGTTGTTTGCTTGGCCTTGGGTTGGGCCATGTTCCTTTTTCACTGTTTCACTTTGTTCTTGTCTGCAGATCCCACCTTTTCCCATCCCGTCCTCCTGAACCATCGGCTACTGGACCCGAGTGCACAACTGCAATTGGACTGGAGTGATCTGGTACCGCTACCAACGACTCATCATTATTGTTGTAAAGAAACCCCCCCCCCCCCACTTCTACAACCACCCCCACTGAATTTAAATCTTCAATAAAAAAACATGGACCGATTTATCGGGGCCATTTTCCATTGCTGCAGCCTGTAACCATAAAGGTTACGAACCACACAAGAGTCAGAGTCAGTCCTTCCTACCAGAGGAAGTGGTGGCCGAATCGGTAGAACGCAGGCCGGCCCCCGTGCGAAAGATCGGGAGTTCAATTCCTGGTCAAGTCAAAACCAATTACTTACAAAATTGATACTCATCGCTTCCTAGCTGGGCACTCAGCATTACTATGATAGGACACGGACTGGTTAGCTCAGTAACAGGATAATGTGACTGAGTGGGATCGCGGAGGGATGGTTACCAACCCCAACTTCCGGTCTGTACACGAAGGCTGCGACCCGGCGTGCTGGGTCTCAGCTTCAGTCCTTCCAGAGGGACCAGCGGAACTCGGTCTACCCATATTAGATTGGGGTGTTTGTTTTTTGTTGTTTTACGTCCTAGCTACATCTAAGGTCATATCAGGACAGCGCACACTCCAGGTGACTTTATAGTGCCACCCGACTGGGAAATCAGGCCACCAGCACCATGACCTGATATCCTTCTGAGCTAACCGGTCCTTGCCCTATCCCAGTATTAATCCCAAACATCAGGCTAGGAAGCAACTAGATAAAAGATTCACCCAGTACTTGTAGTACACAGGTGAATGACAACGTAGTCTAAATACGGGCGAAAATACCTTTAGTATGGAACATGACCTAGAAACTGTGGCTCCAGTATCAAATGGCTAGCCATATAGGCACAGAGTTGGTGAAATCGGAGAGAATGCAAAAAGACAAGATGGCCACCACAGAACGCCGTCGATTTCACTTTTAAATTGCATTAAACTAGATATTATATTATATTTTTCAAGTCAAAGGTAGCGGGCTATCAATAAGACATATGTAAAGAATAAATGTTGCTTCTTAGATTGTGAAATTAGGCTCGCAATTCATTGACCCATTTTTTCGACAGCTTTTACATAGGGTTGGTTTGCACCCCTACTGCAGCAGTACGGGGTGAATCTTGTATCTAGGAAGCAACAAGCATCAATTTTATAAGTCATTGGTTTGACTCGACCGGTACCCGAACTCCCGACCTTCCGCACGCGAGGCCCGTGCTCTACCGATTCGGCCACCGCGCCCGGTGAGATGGTCGATAAAGATTCAGATATTGAGATAGCCCATAAAGATCAAGGCTGGCATTACTGACACACATATATATATACATTATGACCTCATTTAACAGATGGGATAGTCGAATGAGTTGAGTGTCTGTCACCCGTTTTGGTAGATCGTGGGATTCGAACACACGGGTTCGAACCGTGGTCGAGTCAAACCAATGACTTAAAAATTGATACGTGTCGCTTCCTAGCCTGGGGATCAGCATTATTAGGATAGAGCAAGGACTGGTTGGCTCAGTGTCAGCATAATGTGACTGAGTGGGATATCAGGTCATGGTGCCGGTGGCCTGGTTTCCCAGTGGGGCAGCACTATAAAGTTGCCATGAGTGCGCACTGTCACAGGTCGCTACCCATCCTGATATGACCTTAGATGTTGCTAGGACGTAAAACAACAACAAACAAGCAACTCATTCAGCCATCCCGCCTGGTCAATCAATATGGAACCTCATCAAGTTCCCTACATAATTCTACTAGATGGTTTCACTGAGGAGTGTAGTTAGGACTAACTGACCTAGGAGGCTAGGTACTCACAGCTTTACCTAGATAAAGGATTCACCCTGTACTCGCAGTACACGGGTGAAGATCAGCCTTATATAAAAACTGTCAAAAAATCGGGCTAATGAAATGAGTCTTTATGAGAGCCTAATTTCACAATCTAAGAAGCAACATTTATTCTTTGTATATGTCTTCATATTTCCACGTTACCTTTGAGTTGAAAAATATAATAAAACATATAGTTTAATAGAATTTAAAGGTGAAATCGACAGCATTCCAATGCCGCTATCTTGTCTTTTTGCATTCTCTCCCATTTCACTAACTCTGTGCCGATATAAGTACCCATTTGATCCTGGAGGCAGTCATTCTACTTCCTGTTCTATACTAAAGCTATTTTCGCCCGTATTTACACTTCGTTGTCGTTCACCCGTGTACCAAAAGTACTGGGTGAATCTTTTATCTAAGCTTTACCCAGATATGTGCTCTAGGTGAAGTTACCGTGGTAATGTTATATTGCACCAGACAGTGTCAAGAGGTGCTAACTATAGAAGTGAGGCGAGAATCGCAGTGTGATTCAGATGTGGGTTGATGGGTGACGGGACCTACTTGTTACAAGAGAGTTGTCAAATGAAATGGGTGTTGAAGTGGTAAGATTGGTTGGTTGGGTGGTTGTTGGAGTTTTACGTCCTAGCAACATCTAAGGTCATACCAGTACGGCTCCTGATTTGTGACAGTGCACACTCATGTGGCGAATTTATAGTGCTGTCACACTGGGAAATCAGGCCGCCGCCACAATGACCCGATACCCCACATTATCCTAACACTGAGCTAACCAGTCCTTGCCCTATCCGATTAATGTCGAATGCCAGGCTAGGAAGCTACAAGTATTATTAAATTTGATAAGTCATCGATTTGACTAGACCGGAAATCAAACTCTCGACCTTCCGCACTGGATGCCTGCGCTCTACCGATTCGGCCCCCGCGTCCGGTGAAGCGAAAAGAGGGATGGAGATATGCCCTGATTTTTCCATTAGCAATACACTTCTGACCTGACAAAATAAGATCGGATAGCCGAATGATATTTTTTTCTTTCTTTTTTTTCTAGCAACATCTAAGGTCATATCAGGACGGGTACCTACTTGTGACAGTGAGCACTCATAGCGAATGTATACTGCTGCCCCACTGGGAGACCAGGCTGCCAACACCATGACCTGATATCCCACTCAGTCACATTATCCTGTCACTGAGCCAACCAGTCCTTGCGCTATCCTAATAATGCCGAGCGCCAGGCTAGGAAGACGGCCGAATGAAGAAGGTAAGGTGTCGAATGAATGGATGATATTGTTGCAGTGCAGACCCCCTCTGGATTTAATGTGGGTAGAATGAGTGGGTGATATTGCTGCATTGCAGACCCCTCTGGATTGAGTGTGAGTAGAATGAATGGGTGGCATCGCTGCAATGCAGACCCCCTCTGGATTGAGTGTGGATAGAATGAATGGGTGACATCACTGCAGTGCAGACCCCCTTTGGAATGATTGTGGGTACAATGGATGGGTGACATTACTGCAGTGCAGACCCCCTCTGGATTGAATGTGGGTAGAATGAATGTGATACATTGAGACCCCCTCTGGATTGAGTTTGGGTAGAATGAATGGGTGACATCGCTACTGTGCATACCCCCTCTGGGTTGAGTGTGTTGTTGTTGTTGTTTTACGTCCTAGCAACATCTAAGGTCATATCAGCACGGGTACCGACTTGTGACAGTGCGCACTCATGGCGACTTTATAGTGCTGTCCCACTGGGAAACCAGGCCGCTGGCACCATGACCTGGTATCCCACTCAGTCACATTATCCTGACACTCAGCACACCAGTCCTTGCCCTATCCTAATAATGCCGAGCGCCTGGCTAGGAAGCGACAAGTATCAATTTTAAAGTCATTGGTTTGACTCGACCGGGACTCGAACCCACGACCCGGGTTGAGTGTGGGTAGAATGAATGGGAGACATTGCTGCAGTGCATAGCCCCTCTGTATCTGAGCCTGTGTGTCGAATGAATGGGAGACATTGCTGCAGTGCAGACCCTCTCTGTATCTGAGCCTGTGTGTCGAATGAATGGGAGACATTGCTGCAGTGCAGACCCCCTCTGTATCTGACCCCCTCTGGCGTGTGCATGTGCCCATGTGTAGGTGTGTAGGTGTGGAGGTGTGTAGGAGTGGAGGTGTCAGCGCGTGTTGTAGTATAATGGCGGGGTGCATTACCCTCCCAGCTCCCTGGTGGAGGGAAAGATGGCGGTGTCATCTTTCACAACAGCTGTCAGAAGGTGGCGCCGGGGCAGCATGTAACCCGACACCGCTCTCCTAACAACTCACCACACACTGGGGGAAGTGGTCTACTAACTACTCAACACACACTGGAGGAAGTGGTCTACTAACAACTCAACACACACTGGGGTAAGTGGTCTCCTAACAACTCAACACACACTGGGGGAAGTGGTCTACTAACAACTCAACACACACTGGGGGAAGTGGTCTACTAACAACTCAACGCACACTGGGGGAAGTGGTCTACTAACAACTCAACACACACTGGGGGGAAGTGGTCTACTAACAACTCAACACACACTGGGGGAAGTGGTCTACTAACAACTCAACACACACTCAGGAAGTGGTCTACAAACAACTCAACACACACTGGAGGAAGTGGTATAGGTCGTTCTCAGAAGTTGTGTACCAATAGTGTGACATCAGTACCAGAAAATCAAAATGCTGCCAAAGTCCTATAAGCAAGTTTCCTCAATGTGTATGTCCTTTTGCATCTGAATAATTGAAAATAAACATATTCTGGCATTTTTAAGTAGGTCAAATGATGCTCACACCCAATAAATAGCAGTATAGCATGGAAACCAATCTGACTCCAAAATCAAATATTTTCCACACAAAACTTGACATTTTTAGGACATTTCACATGCCACTTGCTTTATAAACAGTAGTAATAATAATTTGAAACCTCATTGCTATGGTTTTGTCTTATTTGTGAATATTAAAGAGAAAAGCAAGAAAATATTAGCAGAGTAACGGATTAGCAGAGTAACAAAGTGGAAACAAACAATTTTACACAAATGTTCGGCTCAAATTTCAATGTTTAGGGGCAATTTCAGGATTTATCTTTTACTATACCATAACTGGGTCCATGCATAGTGTCAAATGGTGAAAATAATTCCTGTACTGTATCTGTACTCAGTGTTTGATACAGAGTTTCATAGTATTTGCAAGTGGAAACGAAATGTTACGATGTTAATGACTCCAGAAAATGTTAACTATTTCATCATTTAAATTTTTTTTTTAGAAATAAATGTCTTCAACTTAATGAAGACATTGTATATGACCATTTGAAGTGAAATGAGCTGTTGTTCAGAGGTTTTCATTAAGTTTGTGACACTTTATTTTCAATGCTGTTGACAATGTCACAAATTAGTGATGTAATTTTCTATGTATTTAGCTACATCCATCCCAATAAGATACATAATACACAATATTAACATTTACTTTTGATCTAAACTATCTCCCACATTATTTGGCTAACTGATGAAATCTAAATATTGACACTCCAATAAAGGGTTTCTTTGAAATATGCATTTCTAGTAGACTACCTCAAGTGGTACACAGCTTCTGAGAACGACCCGTATACTAACAACTCAACACACACTGGGGGAAGTGGTCTCCTAACAACTCAACACACACTGGGGGAAGTGGTCTACTAACAACTCAACGCACACTGGGGGAAGTGGTCTACTAACAACTCAACACACACTGGGGGAAGTGGTCTACTAACAACTCAACACACACTGGGGGAGTGGTCTACAAACAACTCAACACACACTGGAGGAAGTGGTATACTAACAACTCAACACACACTGGGGGAAGTGGTCTCCTAACAACTCAACACACACTGGGGGAAGTGGTCTACAAACAACTCAACACACACTGGGGGAAGTGGTCTACTAAGAACTCAACACACACTGGGGGAAGTGGTCTCCTAACAACTCAACACACACTGGGGGGAGTGGTCTACTAACAACTCAACACACACTTGGGGGAGTGGTATACTAACAACTCAACACACTGGGGGCAGCCTCCTATCAACTTAACAGGCTACTAACAGCTCAACACACTGGGGAAGGGGGTAGTTGCCTACTAACACATCAACACACACTGGGAGCAGCCTATTAACAACTCAACACACACTGGGGGAGAGTGGGCTAATAACAACTCAGCACACACTGGGAGCGGCCTACTAACAACTCAACACACACTGAGAGCAGCCTACTAACAACTCAACACACACTGAGAGCAGCCTACTAACAACTCAACACCCACTGAGAGCAGCCTACTAACACCTCAACACACACTGAGAGCAGCCTACTAACAACTCAACACACACTGAGAGCAGCTCACTAACAACTTAACACACACTGAGAGCAGCCTACTAACACCTCAACACACACTGAGAGCAGCCTACTAACACCTCAACACACACTGAGAGCAGCCTACTAACAACTCAACACCCACTGAGAGCAGCCTACTAACAACTCAACACACACTGAGAGCAACCTACTCACACCTCAACACACACTGAGAGCAGGCTACTAACAACTCAACACACACTGGGGGAGACTGGTCTACTAACAATGCAACACACAGTGGGAGAAAATGTCTACTAACAACTCAACACACACTGAGAGCAGCCTACTAACAACTAAACACACACTGAGAGCAGCCTACTAACAACTCAACACACACTGGGAGCAGCCTACTAACAACCCAACACACACTAAGAGCAGCCTACTAACAACTTAGCACACACTGGGGGAGACTTGTCTACTAACAATGCAACACACAGTGGGGGGAAATGTCTACTAACAACTCAACACATACTGGGGGGACAATGGCCTACTAAAAATTCCACAAACACTGGGGGAGAGTGGCCTATTAACAACTCAACACACACTGGGACAGCAGTCTACTAACAACTCAACACACACCAAGAGGAGCCTACTAACATTTCAAAGCACACTGAGAGCAGCCTACTAACAGTTCAACACACTGGGAGACAGTGGCCTACTAACAGCTCAACACACACTGGGACAGTGGTCTACTAACAACTCAACACACACTGGGACAGTGGTCTACTAACAACTCAACACACACTGGGACAGTGGTCTACTAACAACTCGACACACACTGGGACAGCAGTCTACAAACAACTCAACACACACTGGGACAGCAGTCTACTAACAACTGAACACACACTGGGACAGTGGTCTACTAACAACTAAACACATACTGGGAGAGTGGTCTACTAACAACTGAACACACACTGGGACAGCACTCTACTAACAGCTCAACACACACCGGGACACATCAGTCTACTAAAAACTCAACACACACTGGTACTCAGTGGCCTACTAACAACTCAACATAGACTTGGACACAGCGGTCGACTAACAACTCAACACACTCTGGGACAGTGGTCTACTAACAACTCAACACACACTGGGGGACACTGGTCTACTAACAACTCAGGTAAGCATGAATAGGATGATTGCATAAGGGAGTCTAGGTGTTATGGGTAGTATGCAAGTCCCGGAATGGAAAGAAGTGTGGGTTCGAAACCTGCTCTAGGTGCAATATTTCCCATCTACTTTCATCACCCCAACGACAGGTAAGTAAATAAATAAATATAAATACATAACATATAAGTAGGCGCCATGGGGCAGTAGATTAGAAGAGAATACATAAAGGATGCTATTCTATAAGCACCATACTAAATGCTCCATCAAGTGAATACATTAATTAATCAATTAATAAATATAGAGATAAATAATATAGTATAACCCAGTTAGACCAGACGGGATGGCTAAATGAGTTAGAGCATCTGTCTCCCATGCTGGTAGATCATGGGGTCGTTGTTTCGAACCCTGGTCGAGTCAAACCAATGATTTAAAAAATTGATACTTGTCGCTTCCTAGCCAGGCACTCGGCATTATTAGGATAGGGCAAGGACTGGTGTGCTCAGTGTCAGGATAATGTGACTGAGTGGGATACCAGGTCATGGTCACCAGTGGCCTGGTTTCTCAGTGGGACAGCACTATAAAGCCTACATGAGTGCGCACTGTCACAAGTCGTTACCCATCCTGATATGACCTTAAATGTTGCTAGGATTTAAAACAACAACAAACAAACGTTAAACCAAACTTGAAGGGACCCTAGAAATTAGTTTGGATTAACCGATCATTGATTTAACCAAGCTTTGACTTTGACTTTGACTTGGCTTTGGCAAAAACTATACCGGAAGTGGACTGGGGCCCGACAAGTTTGTTTGGATTAACCGATAGTTTGGATTAACCGACTTTGGTTTAAAGTTGCATAGTCCGATGGTTTTGAATTTCTGTATTTTTTCTGAGATTAATATATTATATCGATCACTAGTATCTAGTTTACATTAGTTCAAAGTTACTTTTATTTTAAATGGTAAACTTTTGAGACATTCTGAGTGCAAAGATGTAAAATTAGTTTTGGCAAGCTTGGCAAAAGTCTGACACCATAGACTTCTGCAGTAACGGTGTTAAATTGACTCAGTATTGCCTTCTACGCAGAAACAAATGCTTAATAAGCGTATCAGTATCTAAGTTAGATATGTCAAATCAAATCTAGATAATTGGTTTGGTTTTGAAAATTTGATATTTCATCGGACTATGCAGCTTTAACCAACATGTTTATATGATAAATGGTAGTATTTTGCCGGGCCGCAGAAAAAAGTTTGGATTACCCGATCGTTTGGTTTAACCGAGCTTGGTTTAACGGGGCTGTACTGTAGTCAGTACCAGAAGGCCCATTATTATTTAAATAATGTCTTTATTGAATGACAAGGAGATTCAGTATGTGTCGTGGTGGTGGAAGACTAAATAAACGCCAACCACAAATAAATAACATAAGTGAAAAACAAAGGCACACTCTAAAAAAAATTTTTGCAGGAAGCTTCATGAAACCAGACGGGATTGCCGAATGAATTAGAGCGTCCGTCTCCCGTGTTGGTAGATCATGGGATCGTGGGTACGAATCCTGGTCGAGTCAAACCAATGACTTAAAAATTGATACTTGTCCCTTCCTAGCAAGGCGCTTGGCATTATTAGGATAGGGCAAGGAGCAGTGGAATGAGGAAGACCAGTCGTCTGCGACTGAAATTTCCCCTGCTTCAGCAACTAATGTACCCCCAAAAAATGAATTCTTCTGTAATTATAATTTAAAATATACATTAAAACGAAGCGACCTAGTTGCGATTTTGCAATGTAGCGGTACTCTTATGGGAGTGTGTCCTATTGGTTGGTTTGTTGTTGGAGTGTTACGTCCTGGCAACATCTGAGGTCATATCAGGATGGTTACAGACTTGTGACAGTGCCCACTCATGGCGACTTTATGGCGCTTCCCCACTGGGAGACCAGGCCACCAGTACCATCACCTGATATCACACTCAGTCACATTTTCCTGATACAGAGATATCTAGTCCTTGTCCTATCGTAATAATACCGAGTGTTTCCTATTGAGTTATAGGTTTTATTTATGTCTGAATTATTGAAATATTGAAATATACTCAATGTTTAAACTACAAATGTCGCCCTCGATACTCGCCAAGGAAATGCATAATTCATGGAAATGGCTGTTTGTTGTTGTTTTATATCCTAGCAACATAAGGTCATATCAGGACGGGTACCGACTTGTGATAGTATGCACTGATAGCACCTTAATAGTGCTGCACCACCAAGAGACCAGGCTGCCAGCAGCATGACCTTATATCCCACTCAGTCACATTATCCTGATACTGAGCTAACCAGTCCTTGCAATATCCTAGTAGTATTAGTAGTAAGGCCAAGCACTAGGCTTTCCTGTCATAGTAATACCAAGCACTAGGCTAGGTAACGACAAGTATCAATTTAGTAAGTCATTGATTTAATTCGATCAGGATTCGAACTCCCGACCTTCCGCACGGAAAGCTTGCATTCTAAAAATCCGGCCACCACGTCCGGCATATATAAGAATGCAGCTGTGATTACTTAGTGAAGCACATTCTCCACCATAATATCAGGGGCTACCATAAGTCACTCCTTTCAGTTATAAATACACCGCCAGGGGGTGCTGTTTGGAGACTGTTTGTATGTAGATCATGGACCCTGAAAAAATAGCCGTTCAGACCCTGGGTTGGTTGGGTGTTGGAGTTATATGTCCTGGCAACATCTAAGGTCATATCAGGACGGATACCGACTTGTAACAGTGTGCACTCATGGTGACTTCATAGTGCTGCCCTACTAGGAAACCAGGCTGCCATCACCCTGACCCGATATCCCACTCAGTCACATTATCCTGACACTGAGCTAACCAGTCCTTGCCCTATCCTATTAATACTGAGTGCCAGGCTAGGAAACAGCAAGTATCAATTTTATAAGTCATTCGTTTGGCTCGACCAGGAACCGAACTCCCAATCCCCAGCACAAGAGGCCAGTGCTCAACCGATTCGGCCACCCCCCGGTCAAACCATGTTCTAGAGACATACATGTGAGAACCATAGTAAAGGTTAGGCAGTCTTGTGTCAATAGGAATGTGTGCACTGCAATCTGACTATGGTGGCACGACGCCGATGCCGAGTGTCATATTCAGGCTGAGTAAACATATTGACAAAAGTATACCTTCTCTTTATATATCATGCATTTTTAAAGTTGCATAGTCTGATGAAGCATCAACATTTTCAAAAGCAAAATAATTATCTAGAATTGATTCTATATAATTATCTAGTTTAGATAGTCATGCACTTATTAAGCATTCGTTGCTAAATAGAAGGGAATACCGAGGCAATTTAATAGAACTTGTTACTACTGAAAATTATGGTGTCAGCATTTTGATATGCTTGCCAAAATTAATTTGACATGTTTGCACTTCAAATATTTCAAAACATAGCCATTTAAAAAAAAAGTTACTTCAAGCTAAAGTAAAGTAGTTAATAACAATCAATTTAATATATTTATCTCAAAAAAATGAGAGAAATTAAAAACCATCGGACTATTAAACTTGAGTAAAATTGAGTCTTAGAACATTCGCCAGAGGTTATTGAGGAAGCGCTCAAGTCTCCTTCTGGGGCCGTATGCAGGAGTCAGTGTTAGCGAGGCAAAACGGTGTTTGTCGGGAATTCCGGGTTAGCGGCGAAAAAATGGTATGCACGAGTCAGTGTTAGGCCTAACACCAAAGGCTTAACCGGTGTTACCTTAACCCTAAAAAATATCAGGTTTAGCGAATTTATTAGGCCCAAATCTATTCAATGCGACCATATTTAACAGAATTAGATACGCAATAAGTGAAATTTATTCAAATTAACCCTAAATTCGAACCTTCCTTAAGGCTACCGCCGCATTGGCGGCGATATTACTAGTTATATTTTCGAATCGACGAACGTAATGTAAACAAATCGCCGCCGCCGCTGCGTTCCATACTGGCGGCGGCGGCGATTTGTTTACTTTACGCTCGTCGATTCGAAAATATAACTATTAATATCGCCGCCAATACGGCGGTAACCTTAATAATGCTTCGGATTTAGGGTTAAATTGGTCAAATTTCACTTATTGCGTATGTAATTCTGTTAAATATGATCGCATTCAGTAGATTTGAGCCTAATATCTGGCTACAAACGCAGAGGGATTTCCCAAATCTATAAATAATTTCACGTTTAGCTAAAATGTTAGTGTTACGCGCTCCTGCATACGACTTGACACAGTTCCCGATTTCGGTAATAGCTAAACGGTAACAGACTCTAACACCAAAACCCGCTAACACTGACTCCTGCATACGGCCCCAGGTTATCAGAACTAAGCACGATGGTGGTGGTGGGTGTGGTTTTGTGGGTGTGGTAGGATTAGCAGCATCAGGGAATCGAGGGAAAATGCCGGAAGTCAGGTTTCAATTCTCCTTCTTGTGACTATATTATATGGTATCGACCATGCCTAACTTATGTTTGGGTTTTATGTTCTAATAGGCTGTAATATACAGGCATCATATCCACACATGCATGGTGGATTCAAACTAACCAATTGATGTCATATAGTGATATACATCCATATTCTTTGGCATTTTGTTAAACATTAATGGATGAATATAAAAAAACCAATTGATGGCATATAGTGATATACATCCATATTCAGTGGCATTTTGTTAAACATTAATGGATGGATATAAAAAATCGTCGAAATGCGTGAATTCGCGGGGATATTTCATCCCTACTAAGAAAGGCTGAGATGCATCCGCTAGCCTATCATACACTCATCGACCCGGTATGGTATTTCATGTGGTTGTGCATTTCATAAAAGCTGCTTACAAAGTGTTGAAGTGCTGCTGGCTTTTGCAAGTTACTAACACAGTTACAGCACTCTCTCGGCAAGCAAATAGAGGTCTCACACTGGCAAGAACACATCAAGACAGGCGCAAACTATTTGTCCCTGCAGTGGCTGGCCGGGAGGTGTGGGAGTTCCATTCATCACCGCCCTTAATGCTGCCACGGAAGCAGGGTTTTCTGTTAGGGTTTTCTCCCTTAGCCTTTGGTTATATCAAGAACCTACACCACAAGGCAGTGGTTTATAACTTTGCAAGGCAGGGGCGTCAAACTCCCTGAGGTATTTTAGCAGATAGGTACTGCAATACCCGCAAAAACTATCCTGCTTATAACCAGTATGCAGACCACTTCTCCGTGTACATTGATCGTTCCGAAGAAAAACGCCAGGTAGCTGCTGCAGCAGTTGGTTGGATGGTTGGATGGTTGGATGGTTGTTGGAGTTTTAAGTCCTAGCAATATCTAAGGTCATAATATCAGTACGGGTACCGACTTGTAACACTCACAGTGTGCACTTATGGTGATTGTATAGTGCTGCCCCACTGGGTGGGAGACAAGTCCACCAGCATCATGACCTGATATCCCACTCAGTCACATTATCCTGACACTGAGCCAACTAGTACGTTTGAAGTTTTATGACAATCAGAATAAGGAAAATAAGTCACTGCAAAATTGCAAAAATCTAAGTTCTTTTCGTACAACAAGCCTTTGATGTTGTCCAATGTGAAAAATAGCCCACATGCTTCCGCTATGAAATTTGAGCTTCGATCATGAATCTGAGTGCCTAGATTATAACCAGCGGAGCTGGGTTCGAACCCATGTCGAGTCAAACCAATGACTTAAAAATGTATACTTGTCACTTCCTAGCCAGGCACCCAGCATTATTAGGATAGGGAAAGGGCTACTTACTGTCAGGATAATGTGACTGAGTGGGATATCAGGTCATGGTGCCAGCAGCCTGATTACCCAGTGGGGCAACACTAGTATAAGTCGCCATGAGTGCTCACTGTCAGAAGTTGGTACTCGTCTTGATATGACCTTAGATGTTGCCAGGACATAAAACTCCAACAACCAAAAACCAAATCCTTCTGATCTGAGACCCCTTATTCTTAAGCATCTGAAATCTGAATGGCAACATGAATGGGACAAGCATTGAAGCAACAAGTTGCATAACAATACGCCATTTGTTGAATAACAGCCACAGTGTTGTGCTGGGAATCAGCTAAACCAAGTGGTCCTCACTCGCTACTGCATTGGCAACTCTTGGCTAACTCTAGCTAAAGGATTCACCCTGTACTCACAGTACACAGGTGAATACCAGCCCTATATAAAAACGGTCGGAAATACAGGGAAATGAAATGAGAGTCTAATTTCACAATGTAAGAAGCAACGCTTATTCTTTATATATATATTCATATTTCCCCGCTACCTTTGAGTTGAAAAATATAATAAAACATATAGTTTAATAGAATTTAAAGGTGAAATCGATGGGGTTCCAATTCCGACATCTTGTCTTTTTGCATTCTCCCCCATTTCACCAACTCTGTGCCAATATAAGTACCCATTTGATACTGGAGGCAGGCATTCTACTTCCTGTTCTATACTAAAGCTATTTTCGCCTGTATTTACACTACGTTGTCGTTCACCCGTGTACCAAAAGTACTGGGTGAATCTTTTATCTAGGCTAACTCATGCCTTTTCACTAAAGCGAGAACTGCCCCCCCCTCCCCCACCACCACCAATCTCCTGAATGCATTGGGTACCAGTGCGCACTGACACTCTTACACATTTTACTTCGATGTGTGAATGTCATGCACTTGCTCCAACAATGGATTAGGGTCATTCTTTAAAACTGCGCACCACATATTTGGTTTCCACATTACGATGCTGATAATTTGTTCTTTCTTTTATTGATTGCAAGTCAAATAATTATTGTATCCTCTGTGTATTAAGTATGTTAGCAATAGTACATTTATTGAAGCTATCCCAAGAAAGAAATTAAACGTTTACTTATATGATTTTGTGCTAATGTGAAAAAGTGAAATTTTACACATTTTCACTATGTATGTAGCCAAAACTTTTTTTCAACTCATTTTTCAACTTTGTTCTTTTAAGTCATAACCTTGTCTGCTTAAGGGTAATCAATAAAATCTTGTTTGACTATGTTGTATATATGGGTTCTTCTTTGCTGCTGGTCCTAAAAAGGGGGAATCGGGGGTAAAAACTTAAACACGTCACAGGTTATCCTAGTTAGGCTTGTTGTGTTCCACATATATCCTATTTTAAGGCACAATTAAAAGAAAAACAGTTTGGACCCCGATTGCATGTCAAGGTGGCTTTGAACTTGACTAAGTGGAGAACGTTACGCGTGTTTCGGTGTGACACAAAAAGTCGCCTAGTGTCAGATTTAGAACTAAACCCTTATTTTTTCCTAGTACGGTTTTGAACTGCACTCACTAGGAGTAAGTAAGTGCAATTTTATGAGGGTCCGTCCACTTGAGAGTAGAACAGAGGACTTATAAAATTGTGACACTGAAACATGTGTGACATGGAAAGGAAAAGTTTTTTCTTCAAGATCAAACAAACACCACAGAGCATGAAAAGGTATTATGCTTATTAGTTTTTGATGCTGTGGACATATTTCAAAGTAATTTTGTAATACTTCCATAACTTCTGATGTTATTGGAGTTGTAACGCATGTTTCATGTGACATGTAACGCATGTTTCATGTGACACTCAATAATAACTTGGCTCAGAAATTGCTAACAGTATGCACACAAAAAAGGTTTTTGTTAAGGGTATTATTTCTACACATTACATGTATGCAAGTATGTCTTTTGAGTGTTACAAGTTTTGCTTATAATGGGTTCTTCTTCAGTTTTGGTCCTAAAAAGGGGGAATCGGAGGTCAAAACTGAAATATGTTACAGCCTATCCCAATTAGGCTTGTTGTGTTCCATATACATCCAATTTTAAGACACAATTTAAAACAAAAACAATTTGGACCCAGACTACAAGTCAGGGTGGCTTCGAACATGACCAAGTGGAGAATGTTACGCGTGTTTCGGCCGTCACAAAAACCTTCATTATGTAATATTTAGAACAAGACCCTTATTATTTCCTAGTTAGGTTTTGAACAGCAGTCACTAGGAGTAACTAAGTGCAATTTTATGAGTGTTCGTCCACTTCAGAGTAGAACAGAGAAGATATAAAATTGTGACACTGAAACATGCGTTACATGGAAAGGAAAAGTTGTTCCTTCATGATGAAACAAGCACCACAGATGGTGAAAATATTTATGCTTATTAGTTGTTGATGCTGTGGACATATTTCAAAGTAATCTTGGAACACTTCCCTAACTTCTGATGTTCTTGGAATTGTAACACATGTAACATGTAACGCATGTTTCATGTGACACTCAATAATGACTTAGGTTAGACACTGCTAATAGCATGCAAAAAATGTATTTGTTCAGGGCATTATTTGTACACATTACATGTATGCAAATATTTCTTTTGAGTGTTATAAGTTTTCTTATGTAGAAAAAGATATTGCGATGACTTAGAGGATGAAGATGACAACAGGTGAACGCGTGATAGCGTCATAGCGCAACATCCTGTTTATAACTTGACACCACATCATCAGTAGGTGTGTAGATGCCCACGGTATATTTGAAAATCATGGTGAGAAGAGATTTGATCCATTATTGGATTTTGTATCGCGAAATAATTTTCGCCGTTACGCGTGTTTCATCTTCATCGAAGTGTGACACGCCACACTAATAGCATCATAGCGCAACATCCTGTTTATGACTTGACACCACATCATCAGTAGGTGTGTAGATGCCCACGATATATTTGAAAATCATGGCAAGAAGAGATTTGATCCATTGTTGGATTTTGTATCGCAAAATAAATTTTCGTCGTTACGTGTGTTTCACCCGTGACACAAAGTTTTTATTTCACTTTTAATGCATTTTAGGAAATAATATTATAACTTTTGTGTTCAGAACTAGGCATCTATGATGCTATCCTATTTAAAGCAGCAGGGTTTTTCCTGGCTTGCATGGTTGGATATTGTGAAAATTGAAGGTGAACGCGTGTTTCATGACGTGACACCTCATGAAACACGCGTTATGCTCACTTTCAAGCATCGTTGTTTTACACACAGACACTCAATAGTCCTAAAATTAGTTTTCTGACATTTTTGCATGTTACAACTTTGCAAATAAACTAGCTATGTTTGAATATTTTGGTCTACAATGAAGTAGTTTCCAACACAAGTAGTACTGTTTCACCATTCCCATTTTTAGCTGTCATATTTGCGTGACAAATGAATCTATTTTTGCAATAAAAAATAAACCAAACATTTTTTTCTCACTGGATTGCTGTCATTGCTTCTTTGGGGTATAATAAAAGGAATTTTCTTCATTTGGTATGAAAAGGAGAATTAATTTAGACAAAAACAGTTACAATGTGAGGACCAACCAATTAGGACCAGCAGCAAAGAAGAACCCATATGTTAAAATGAGGTTCTGGATGTGTCTTTGATTTTGTGTTATACAAGTGATATTAATGTATTGCTCAATTTGTATAATTAAGATCTAATTCAAAAAGTGAAATTCATTTTTTTCAACTCTGACATATGCACAACATGCATACCTTTATATGACATTGGATTAGGCTATTATTTGGAAGGATTTTTTGGTATAATTTGGAAGGTTTTCACTTTTGGTTTCCATGTCACACTTTCGTGCCCAGTTTTAAAGAATGACCCATTAATATAAATACCACGGGAGATCTCTATAAAGCCTGACATTTAAAAACAAAATTCTACAGGACAAATGGAGTCAAATTTGAAGTAGGTCCTTTAAGTTAAATGTTTTTGTCATTTTACATAAATTTAAACATATCAGAATTGCGCTTCAGATTAATTTTGCTGTCATTTGACACATATTTTCCCATTTCAGAATGCTGTGTGCGTCTTATTGTTATCATATGAATGTGATGGATACATTTCTTTGTGAACCCAAAAGTTCGACCAACTTTCCACCATGAATATGGGCCTTTGCTGCCGACCTGTCATTAAGTCATTATCAATCAATCTCAATCAATCATCACAAAAGTATATTAAAATAATTGTCCCACTATCTATGAAGTACTTTGAATATATATGTAGTGGTCTGCACTGACCTCTCAGGCAAGTAACCACATAGACAGGTAGGCGTGGGGAGTGTATTGATATCAGGGAGCCTAGGTGGTGTAATGGTTAGCACACTGGCCCGGAATGCAAAGAGATGTGGGTTCGAGTCCCGCTCTAGGCCGATATTCCCATTTTCATCACCCCCACGACACTGGTTGCCGTGATCAGGATCCTGTACAAGCTTTGCGCTGTATGGTTGTTGAACCTACCCTGTGTATGTATGTGTTAGTGCATTGCCTGTATGTATGTAATTGTAAGCATTAAAAGACTTACAATTCCAGGGGGACGAGTGTAGTGGTCTGCACTGACCTCTCAGGCAAGTAACCACATAGACAGGTAGGCGTGGGGAGTGTGTTGATATCAGGGAGCCTAGGTGGTGTAATGGTTAGCACACTGGCCCGGAATGCAAAGAGATGTGGGTTCGAGTCCGCTCTAGGCCATATTTCCATTTTCATAGACATATATATTATATATATTATATATATTATAAATATATTATATATATTATATATAGTACATATATTATATATTTTATAGATATTATATATATTATATATATTATATATATTATATATATTATATATATTATATATATTATATATATTATATATATTTTATATATTATTAAATTATATATATTATATATATAATATATATTATATATATTTTATATATAATTATATATTTATATATATTATATATATTATATACAAATAAGTGGTGCTCGGCGTGCAATCAAAGCGGGAATGAGCCAAGCGGCAATGAAATGGCAGTCCCGGGGCAAAAGAGTGGCCCGGGGTGAATGTACAGTGAAGAATAAATAAGAAATTAATAATAAATAATTAATTAAAGAGAGAAGGGGGAAACTCCGCCTCCTTTATATATATAATAAATTATATTCCACATTATGTTATATTTAATTTTATATATTATATATATATTATATATATTTATATATATATTATATATATTATATATATTATATATATTATATATATATATATATTATATATATTATATATATTATATATATTATATATAACATAATATATATATTAATATTAAATTAAAGTTTTAAAATATATTACAACATATAATATATATAAATATATGTAATATACTATATTTAAAGTTGCATAGTCCGATGGTTTTGAGTTTCTGTCATTTTTCTGAGATAAATACGTTAAATTGATTGTTACAATCTACTTTACTTCAGTCTGAAGTAACTTTTATCTTATGTGTAAATTTTCACTTTACCTTTCAGATATTTGAAGCAACGGCATGTAAAATTAGTTTTAGCAAGCATGCCAAAACTATAACACCATAGGCTTCAGCAGTAAAAGGTTCTATCAAATTAACTTGGCATTCCCTTCTATATGGCAACAAATGTTTAATAAGTGCCTGAGTATCTAAGTTAGATATGTAGAATAAAATCTAGATGATTGCTTTGGTTTTGAAAAATTGATGTTTTCATCGGACTATGCAGCTTTAATATAACATACATAATATACAATCTAATATTATATGTGATGTAAAACGCATCCTACGAGTATAAATTGTAGGGGAACATGTACTGTATCACTATTATTCCTCCTTGGATGCTGTTATGACTCAATTTAAAGCTGCATAGTCCAATAAAAGCATCACATGATCGAAAGCGAACCACTTAGGTTCAATTTAGAAACATGTGCATGTATTAAAGTGGCATTGCTGCTGTTGGAGTAATGTATTCGGGTCGCACCCTCGCATCACACACACAGGAGGAATATACATGTAATATATATGTATTCTATATATATTCTATATATATTCTATATATATTATATTTATATATTCTATATATATACTATATATATTATATATATATTATATTGTTTGTTTGTTGTTGTTTTATGTCCTAGCAACATCTTAGGTCATATCAGTACGGGTACCGACTTGTGACAGTGCGCACTCATGGTGACTTTATAGTGCTGTCCCACTGGGAAACCAGGTCGCCGGCACCATGACCTGGTACCCCACTCAGTCACATTATCCTGACACTGAGCACACCAGTCCTTGCCCTGTCCTAATAATGCCGAGCACCTGGCTAGGAAGCGACAAGTATCAATTTTTAAGTCATTGGTTTGACTCGACCAGGGTTCGAACCCACGGACCGCATGATCTACCAGCATGGGAGACGGGCGCTCTAACTCATTCGGCCACCCCGTCTGGTCCTATATATTATATACACACATTTCGAAATAAAGAGATCATCCGCTTGTCCAGGACAAGTGAAAATTCAGATGATCAAGTGAAAATCACACCAGACTTGCCCAGACGACGTCTTAAAAATTGTGCTTTCTTCTATCATTTATATATATATATATATATATATTACATATTATATATAATATATATTATCAGGGTTTTTGCCAGAGGGTACAATGGGTAAAATTCTGTACACATAAATTATCTGAGGGCCTGACTCCGTACCCTCAAATGTTTACGATATTGTTTTAAAGGTTCAACAAGGAGCTAGAGACAACAAAGCCTCCAGGCCGCAAGACCCCCCCCCCCCCGCCCCCATTTTGTCTACCCTCAATATTTTCTGCCGGAAAACCTGATTATGTATATTATGCATCGTATATATAATTTATTATAGAA
This sequence comes from Branchipolynoe longqiensis, assembly GCA_030323885.1. Lineage (NCBI taxonomy): Eukaryota > Metazoa > Annelida > Polychaeta > Phyllodocida > Polynoidae > Branchipolynoe > Branchipolynoe longqiensis. The sequence continues at coordinate 35,818,284 of CM059200.1, forward strand.
ACGATTGCCAAGAGAACTTGTCACGCGTCACGTGACTTGGGAACGAGGCTGTTAATTGCTCATGATGACGACGTCAGGAATGTAAGACAATGGCGTCGCCGCCATTTGAGGCATTCGCCTTTGGCTTTAAACGTGGCTAACAACGAGATACTGGCAACCATTGCCAGGGGTAACAACTAGAAGAAAATAAAGAAAAGAACAAAAAGTATGTAAGGCATGTCGGGCACTAACGGGGAGTTCGATGTGGACCCCTTATGATGACTGACTCACAGACCGAGACCAGACGGATGGCCGAACGAGTTGAATGTCCGTCTCCCATTTTTGGAGATCGTGGAATTTGAAACCACGGGTTGGTCGTAATGCGAAGCATTTCGTTTGCTCGAGGCGTCACAATAAACGCCTCAGTTTTCCCACCTCCGCCTCTGTTCTTCCTTCTCGCGCATCAGAACCCTGGTCGAGTTGGACCAATGACTTCAAAAGGTATGCTTGCCGCTTCCTAGCCAGGCGCTCGGCACTATTAGGAAAGGGCAAGGACTGGTTGGCTCAGTGTCAGGATAATGTGAGTGAGTTGGATATCAGGTCATGGTGGTGGTAGCCTGGTCTCCCAGTGGAGCAGCATTATAAAGTTGCCATGAGTGTGCAGTCACAAGTCGGTACCCGTCTTGATATGACCTTAGATGTTGCCAGGACGTAAAATCCCAACAACAACCCACAGACCAAACTGGTTCTTTGTGTTGTACACGATATTGCGCAAATATTTATTTTGTTAGGGTGAAGTTTTCCTATTATTTGACACTTGGAACTATGACTAGAAATATAATATTACTGACGTGCTCAATATCAATGCATGGTCGTTTTATCTTAGTTTTTGATTAGTTGTTGTAGTTTATGTCCTGGCAACATCTAAGGTCTCGTGGCACTCATGGCGACGTTACAGCACTGTCCCACTGGGAGACGTGACCACCAGCACGATGACCTGATGTCCCACTCAGTCACATTATCCCGACACTGAGCCAACCATGTATTGCCCTATCCTAATAATGCTGAGCACCTGGCTAGGAAGCCACAAGTGTCAATTTGTACGTCATCGGTTTGACTCGACCAAGGTTCAAACCCGTGAGTTCGAATCCCACGATCTACAAAAAGTTGTTTTTCTTTTTGGATGTAACGCCCTAGCAACCTCTAAGGTCACAGTTCAAGATGGCGATGTTGACACAAACTGGACTTGTTGACAGTGCGTGCTCATGGTAACTGCATAGCAATAACTAGATGAAAGATTCACCCTTACCCAGGGTTCCAAGAGAAAGTAAGCCATATCCTGGTATCCCGTTCAGTCACACTATCCTGATACTGAGCAGAACTGTCTTTCCTCAATCATAATAAAGCTGCATAGTCCGATAGAATATTAAATTGCCAAAACAATTATCTAAATTTGATCCTACATATCTATCTTAGACACTGATGCACTTATTAAGCATTTGTTGTCACACAGGAGGGGGATATACAGAGTCAATTTAATAGAACCTGTTACTGCTGAAGCCTATGGTGCCCGAGTTTTGGCAAGCTTGCCAAAACTAATTTGACATGTTTCCACTTCAAATATCTCAAAAGTTAGCCATTTAAAATAAAAGTCAGTTCAAACTAAAGTAAGGTAGATTATAACAATCAATTTAATATATTTATCTCAGAAAAATTACAGAAAATCAAAGCCATCAGACTATGCAACTTTAATTAAAGCCTAGATTAAAGATCCACCCCGCACTGCAGTAGCCTATTGCAAGTACGCAGTGAATCATTTATCTAATTAAAGCCAGACAGCACTGTTACCGATTCGACCACCGCGCCTGGTCATTTCTGGTCGAGTCGCCTTGTTTATTTTCTGCCACTATTAGAGGTCTATTATTACAGATTTTCGTTTACTTGCAATAAATGCCTACTTGCAATAAATGCCCACTCGGAGCGGCCTGGGCATCGGCTGGTGTGCACCTAAGAAGGCAAAGACTGGCTCGGAAGTGAGAGGTTCTCACGTGCACAACCAAAGACCCTATAAAACTAAGACGGCTCACTCAGCCTGTACTGTGTAATCAAAATGATCAAACCTACCACTTGGTGCACTGGTTGTTCTCTTGGTTAAACAGTTGCTATATTATATGTATAAATGTATATATGAATGTGAAAGATGTGTGATGATGGCAATGATGATGATGATGCTGATGATGATGTGTATTTGTTCATAGCAATTTCATATTGATGTGTATTCATACTTACCTATCTCATGTATAATATACTTGTATGTGTTTACATGTGAAACACCAACCAGCAGCGGGGCTGATCAAATCCACCACAAGGTGACACTGCGAAATTGACATTACCATGGGAGAGATAGGGAGTGAGCCGTCTTAGTATTATAGGGTCTTTGGCACAAACGAGAAGAAATGTCAACTTTCACTGCGCCCCAATTCTAGAGTGATAAATCGTAGTTCCTTTATGGGGGTGGGGGTGGGGGTGGGGCTAGTCAGAGATTATGTTCTCAACCAATCATATATCATGGCTTGTCGGAAGAAGCTAAACAATAGAAATGCTAACCAATAGCAACATTTAACACAATTGTCATGTCTTCACGACTTCCCCGTACAAAATGGGTAAATGAATATTTTAACACGCAGACTACTTACTAGATATATTCTCTTGCCTCCTGGCTGTTGTTGGACTGAAAATGAATCACCCTATTCTAGCAACGGTCATTTATAAAATGGACTGTACCACCTCATATAGTTTACTAAATAGATTCTATCAATTATTAATAAAACTTTTCTTTTTCTATGGGAATTTGTTTCCCTTGACCACAAATATATGATTGTGATCTTTCTAATTTAATGAGTGTCTATTGGCACATAATTGATTGTCTGCTTTTACATGTAAAAGCGATGGTTTGAACAAAAAACAAACATTTCTCGCCGTGAATATGGCCTATGCTGCCGAGACGGCGTAAAACAACCACCAATCAATCAATCAATCAAACTTACTAGATACAAAAGATTCACCCATTAGGCCCTACTTGCAGTAGTACAGGGTGAATCTTTTATCTAGTCTTTGCCTATATAAAAGATTCACCCCATACTTTAGATAAAAGATTCACCCTGTACTTGTAGTACACGAATGAACGACAACGTTATGTACATACGGGTGAAAATAGCTTTAGTATGGAACAGGAAGTAGAATGCCTGCCTCCAGTATCAAAAGGGTAATTATATCGGCACAGAGTTGGTGAAATGGGAGAGAATGCAAAAAGACAAGATGGCGGCATTGGAACGCTGTCGATTTCATCTTTAAATTCTATTAAACAATATATGTTTTATTATATTTTTCAACTCAAAGGTAGCCGGGAAATATGAATATATATATAAAGAATAAGTGTTGCGTCTTAGATTGTGAAATTAGGCTCTCATCTCATTTCCCCGTATTTTCGACCGCTTTTATATAGGGCTGGTATTCACCCATGTACTGCAAGTTAAGGGTGAATCCTTTATCTACCCGTACTTGTACTAGACGGGATGGCCAAATGAGTTAGAGCATCCATCTCCCGTGTTTGGTAGATCATGGGGTTGTGGGTTTGAACCCTGGTCGAGTCAAACTAATGACTTAAACATTGATACTTGTCGCTTCCTAGCCAGGCAGTCGGCATTATTAGGATAGGGCAAGGAGCAGTGGAATGAGGAAGACCAATTGTCCAGGATTGACATTTCCCCAGCCTAAATAACTAATGTACGCCAAACAAATTTTAAAGCACCAACCCTATATTATAAAAGTTGGCGAAGAATTTTGACGTGGTGCGGATAGGAAAATACCTGATAAATTCGTAATTTAAAAAGAACAATTTATTCTTGATATACATCTTCATATTTCCCCACTATTTACGAATTGAAAAGTATAATAAAACATGTAGTTTAATAGACTTTAAAAGTGAAATTGACGGCATTCTATTGCCGCCATCTTCAATCTTGTCATTTTGCATTCTGTCCCACTTTTTTTTTTCTTTTGGTCCATTAGTTGTTTAAGCAGGGGAAATTTCAGTCATAAACGACTGGTCTTCCTCATTCCACTGCTGGTCGATAGAAAGCCCGAGCCTACACTTTTACTGACCCAAGGGATTTTTAACCTCCCACACCACATAGACATGGTATGAGAGCAACCGGCCTTTGATGACGCTGTAAGTTATACACAGCGGGGAAATCCAAATTGGCAGAGCTGGGGGCAGGGGGAATAGAACCGCCGACCCTCAGATTAGGAGTCTGACCTAGAAAAAAGTCAGACACTCTAACCACTCCGCCACAGAGAACACCACAACTCTTTCACCAACAAGTAGCCATTTGATACTGGAACTAGAGGTTCTACGTCCTGTTCCATACTAAATCTACTTTCTCCCATATTTAGACTACGTTGACGTTCACCCTACTGTATGTACAGGGTGAATCTTTTATCTAGTCTTTGTCATGTAAAATGGCTAATTGAATGTAAACAAACACGCCGGCAACTTACATGCCGCCCTTGAGATGGTTGTCCACGTATCCGGGCCGCTGGTTCCGGGCTGGCGGGGTGTGCTGGCCGGTGGTGGGCGCCACGTTCTGCGGGTACCAGCTTCGCCTGCCGGGGTCATCGTTCTGCCCTCGCCGGTTCCAGGCGTGTACAGTGTTATGATACTGTCGGCGGCTAGGGTACCGGTACCCTGACGTCAAGGTCAACGCCAGCGCCAGGGTCACGGTCCACAGGAACTTCCGGGTGTAGCGCTGGTGATGAGTAAACTCCATGGTGACGTTTGTCTCGTAGCAGTCGATGACGTCAGGCGTGACGTTGTGGTTGTAAGCACTGTGACGTCACGTCATGCCAGTCTCCTGTGGAGAGATTTCATGGGTTAGATTTCGAGTTTGACTTATTTATTATAAGGTGCATTTTGCGCTTGCTGTGGGCTGAGTAGATATAAGATCACCCCATACTTGTACTTGTTGTAGTAGGGGTGAAAAACAACCTTATTTAAACGGACCCGGGATAGGCTGCTGAGACTCGTACCATACTCCAACAAATGCTCTCCAATCATACCTTTGCAGCTTTTCAGTTTATGCAACTGTATACATGGGGGGAGAGTGCTGAAATTGGTTGCTCCTGTTGTGTTGTAGTTAGTCCAGCAGCACTGACAAGGCATCTAGATATAGAGAAAAATGTTAGAATTTGCAATCTAGCATGCTAAATATAAAGTTCAAATGTTTATTTCTCACAATCAGCTACTTTTTGTGTGAATAATTGATTAAATCATGTAGATTAATAGACTTTGAAAGTTGTATTGAGAGCTTTCTGTGGCTGCCATCTTGGTAGTTGCCATGGATTCCCCTGTGTGTGGGGAACCCCTCTAGGTCATGTGATGAGGGAATCCCACCTATGATGTCATTCATACATGACATACCTCAATACTCTCCTCCCACATGTGCAGTTGCATGAACTGAAAAAAACTAAGCAAAGGTATGTTTGGAGAGCTTTTGATGCTGGATTCTTTTTTTTCTGGGTGAGGTATACCAGGCGACTTTAACAACGTTCAAAGAATTTTGACATGCTGGGGAAATGAACTGAGCTGATAAATTCTTAATTTAAGAAGCCAAATATATTCTTCACATATATCTTTATATTTCCCCGCCATCTCGGATTTGAAAAATGTAATAAAACCCATACTTAAACGCACTTTAAAAGTGAACTCGACGGCGTTTTTATATCGCCCCCATCCTGTCATTTTGCATACTCTCTCATTTCACCAACTCAGATTCTGTACATTGACACTGCAGGACACTGGCTACTTCTGGCTGTGCTGCTTTTTAATTGCGTTGGTTGGTTGTTGGAGTTTTACGTCCTGGCAACATCTAAAGTCATTTCAGGACAGGTACCGACTTTTGACAGTGTGCACTCCTGGTGACTTTATAGTGCTGCCCCACTGAGAAATCAGGGCACCGGCACCACAACCTGATATCCCACTCTGTCACATTATCCGGACACTGAGCTAACCAGTCCTTGCCCTATCCTATTAATGCCGAGCACCACGCTAGGAAGCGACAAGTATCAATTTTATAAGTCATTGGTATGACTCGATCGGGAACCGAACTCCCGACCTTCCGCACGCGAGGCCCGTGCTCTACCGATTCGGCCACCGCGTCCGCTTTTTACTTGCGAGTTGGTGCCGGTTTTCAGCTTCAGAGACTGTTCGCTAAGAGGTTCTGACCGAATTGTAATGGAGGAGGGCTAAGGTTGGCACAGAGGGATCTGTGTAGTGGAGGCTTACTTAGCTCGGGAACTAGTTTTAAAAAAAGCGCGGGGGTGGGATCAGTTAGATAGTGTAGACGGCAACAATGTTTTTCTTTAAACTCCACCAAAAGAAAACACACAAATCAAGCAAAATTTAAATTTCACCTTTTTTTCTACAAATAAATTCAACCTACATATGTTTTGTGTAAGTCATTGATCTGATTGTGCTTAGTTAGTCGCTGGTAATGCTGTGCTCTTTTTATTGAACGTTATCATGGTTTTTTTTGCGGACAGAGAAATGCCGCGAAAATAAAGTTATGAGTTCCTCCGTAAAGACGAGGGCCCCTTGAGGAGGGTGTGATAGGAGTGGAACGTGGACATGGATGGCGCTGGATCTTTTACATGCCGGACTTCAACTGGGCTGACTGGGAAAGCCAACTGTCGGCTCCCAACTGAAAGGTTGCCATACCGAATGGTTGTCCGATCAGAGCAGATGTTCTGCCCGATTTAAAACATGAAATATTATGCGTTGTGAGAAGACTCTTGTGTGTAGGGATGTTAGATCTCCGTGATATTTCACGGATTTCTGCGATTAAAAATAATATTGACCGATTAACATTAAACAAAAAGCCAAATAATCAGGATGTGTATGACTATAATTTAGTAGTTCGAATCCAGTTATTATCTGATCTTAGTTGTTGCTAGAACATAAATCCAAACAAGAGCTAGCTAGGTATGGGCAATAACATAGTAAAAACAAGGATAGTGGAAACCTGACTTCCGGCATTTACCCCACGATTCCATGACTGTGCTAATCCTATGGGGGGGGGGGGGGGGGGGGGGGCGGAATATGCGTTTTTGCGGAAATTCAGCATCAGTGTAATAATCTCGGCTTGATTACCACATTTTTTTGGCTGGAGACCACTTCCATCCCTGTGCGTGAGCAGAGACTACCTACTTCATGAATCATGGAGTGCTGTTATGCATCTGTTATTTATCTATTTAAAAAATGTCTGAAATGTCTATGTATTATGCATAGGTTATGCATTTGACCATCCCCTCTGGTTGAACAAAAGGAATAGCCAATCAGCTGTTATGTAAACCAAGTGAACATCAGCTAGTCCTCACATTGTCATTATAATTAGGTCAAGCCAATTACATTAAGTCAATAGACCACGTTAGCAGCTGATAGGATCCATGTTGCATGGGTTGTGTTTATAATCGCTCTCCATGTTCTCCAATTTATGCAATGGTTCTCATCTACCCTTTCCAACTGACCACGTAAAGTCCAAACTTTCGGGTAACTCAATTACTGTGAGCTAGAGTAGGCCTACAACTGAATCATGTTTAGTCTGCCCAGTTAATGACATGTATCAAAGAGTCAGAACATAAATGAATTGTGTGCAGTCGACCCAATTAACGTCATGCATCAAAGAGTCAAAGAGCACAACTGAATTGTATCCAGTCTG